>JABASC010004685.1:0-11429 GCA_019776185.1 Plutomurus gul | reverse complement strand
ACATCCACAATAGGACATTTTCCCATTCCATGTAAATGGTGACGGATGAATAAAGCACGCCACACACTAAAGGTAGATTATTTCACGTGTGTTATACGACACACCAAAATACCTTTTGTCTGTTTTGTAGGTGTATAATACATATATAGAATAATGACATCAAAGTTAACAAGCACTTACAGTGTAACATTTCTTTGTATTAGTAGTTTGTATACAGACATGAGGAAATGCTTATCAAATAATCTCCACTACCACTTGGAGTATTATTACTACATCAGATTTGGTTTTCATTACGCATTCCATTGCGTAGGAGGACGTTTACCTTTCTTTGTTTGTCTCTGTCATCTCTGTCTGTACACAAGTTTTGTGCTCATCACTTCATTATTAAATAATTCGCAGTAGGTACCGTTTGGAGTAGCATCGGATTATGGTTTATATGCTTCATAATGCGTAGGAGGACGTTTACTTTTCTGCCTCTGCTTCTCTGTCTGTGTAACACACGTATTGTGCACATCATTTCTGCTAAAACTAAAGTAGTATTATTTCTCCGACGGAAACTACACTTCCGCCGTTGAGTATTATGGGAGTTTGAATGGAAAGCATCTCTATTGAGCTGTTATGAAAAATATTTTTAAACAATCAAAAGCTTGCTTATGGTCGCCTGTGCACAGAATGTATTTGCCCCCACAAAATTGAAAGAATAGATTCTTTTGAATGCTTAGTACCCGTTGACCTTTTGTTGTCCCCTTGTGCGTGCACAATTACAGTAAAGCTTTGAACCTACCTACTTTCCATGCTTTTCTTCTGTACGGATTTTCGTAGGAAATCACTTTGACATGAGATAATTTCCGAATTTGCTATTAGCACGAGTCACTTCACATATGAGGTTTAATGTTATGTGGTTTTAGTGAGGTACTTTCATCAATCCAATAGTTATTAGTGGGACGAACTCACTAATTTAATTAAATTATTAAGCATGGAGTCACTCTATTATGTACAATTTCTCTTAGACAGTTCACTCAAAGCAGCCCTCGCAACATCGTTGGATACGAAGTAACCTTTTGAGTGAACTGGTAGTAGTCGACAGGACCTACTATTTGTAATTACGATTTCAATCAATATTTCCTTTTGTAAAGAGTACTCTTTGTAAAGTTGCCATGATATATATCTCACATTAATTAACTACTTGATCTTTGAAGTTAATTAGGCTCAGAAAGTTCAGATGAATATTTAGTATAATTTAGAGAAAGATACGGACGAGTAAGATAATTAAATATTACTATTTAAGTTTCAGGCACTTACATATTTCCAGAGCTGTTTTCTGTACTGTCTATGTTGTTTTAAGTACCTTTCATGATACATTCGCAAACGACTCACTCTGTGGGCCGTATGAATAATCATTAAGCAAATGCTTTTACTTGAAATCTCCATGATTATGGTACAATTTTAATATGCGTTCGGTATTGGTACCTTTTAATTGAAGCAAAAGCATTTGCTTGATGATTATTCTTACGGCCCAGTCAGTCTACATGTAGCATTATAGTTCTTTAAGCAAGTAATAGCAATAAGCAGCGATAAACAGTAATAAACTCCGTTGAAACATCAAAGATCATTTCAATGATGTGTCGGCTGCTTGTTCCCGTTCTGCTTACAGTTTGCACTGCATGTTGTGTGGCGCTAAATGTGGGGGGTTAAGTGGTTGCCTCATCAATAATTTTAATACTGGTTCATACAAAATCCCCTAGTAGAAATCAACATATAGATATTATACATATGTCAAATGTGAAGTGAGGAACAGTTTTGACCTATGCACTACAGTTATGCACTTCTATGTATATGTATGAGTATAGAAATATTTTCATCCTGAAAATGAATTATTTTGCATCTTCTTTCGTAGTAAATAATATCATTTTTTGTCCTCGAATGTGGAGAATATTTTCTAGCAAATATCAGGTAATTATATCCACGGTAAAAAGAAATAGCAAAGATCTGCTTTAGCTCTGCTTTAGATCAATACAATCACAAAAATGCACACAACATCGGAAACTACCAACCAATGACTAAATACGAGTTCTTTGTGTTCCTACAACAATATTTGTGGAAAAGGACCACCTACGGCAGTTACAAAAGAATGGTAGCATTACCACAACAGTATAACAATAAAAATAATATCCCTTACACTAATGCGACAACCTATGAAATACCTACATAACGAAATAAACTTTTGAGTTGCTGCTGGCCGATTGATAGTACAGATAGGAAACACGATAAAAAGGTTACAAAAACTCTGAATAAAAATGAAAAAATGGCAAAGAACCTATTGGCTAAGTTAAGGGCCAATAAAATACGTACACATATTTTTTAAATTTCTATGCTTGCACACAAGCAAAAGCAGTAAAATTGAAAGGGCAAAAGCTGTAAGCATTATGGATATGGAACATCTCTTTCATCCGTGACAATTGAACGTAAAAGAGGAGATTCAACCAATTGGAAGAAATAGTCATGCTGAGAGAGCGAACAATACCTCGTATGCATAGTAGTTTACACCGGTAGGGAGTTCCAAAGTTGATAGCGTTGAGTTATTTTTATTACTTGAAAGTCCTGCGACTGTTCAATTTTGTGAAGCTTTTAAGAATCAGCACGACTTTCTGGAAGAATTGTTCTCCATAACTTCGTTCCTTTATTTCCAGCTTTGTGCATTGTGGAAGATGGGGTTGGTTCCAACTTCCAACACACTAATACGCCAACAGGCTTTGTTGTGAATCAATGCATTGTGTGCGTCATTCTATTTCCTTACAGAAAGTGACAAACGCTTTGCAGAACAGATTAAGAAATTTAACTGCATTTAGCTAAGTGCTTCCACACAACGCAGCTTGAGAAATCCCTTGTGATTGTCAATTCCACAGGGAGGGGGAGACTGAAAACGTCACAGCAGAAAATAAATGAATAGAGGTGAATAGTGTGAGTGTCTAATTGGCAGGAGACACGTGTTTTCTTAAGAAAACTTACTACCGCAGATGAGATGGTTGTATAAGTTTTATGTTGGTCCTTTTCCTTTACACCATTCTCAAACCATTCCTTCCCTAAAAATTCTTTCATCGAAACTAAAACTTGTTTTGAAAGATTTCGTACTGACAATAATCATGTCTTTTTATGTGCAAGATGATCTTAATAGAATGCCTTGAACCAGTTCCAGTGAACTGCAATCCTGCAGAGACAGACAGTTACACAAACGCAGCAGAGAGTACGCAGCACAAAGCACTTTATAACAAGATGCGTATGAAGGGTTCTGGAAGAAGTACTTATGTACTTACTTAACTTCCAGTACTTTGTTACATCTGTTGTGGGTGCGTGTTACTATAACCCAGAAATCCTTGAGAGAACGCAGGAAAACTTTACCCGTTGAGTACAACTCACACACTCGTACACATTGCATTCATTCAATGTTTGTGCACCTTTGATGTTGCTAGTCGTATTTCCCACAGTGCAAGTGGTAAATTTGTTTGTACTATGTTAGGCCCATTGTATATTTATGTACATACCTGAAGAGGAATTGTAGCAGAGATACTTGACAAAAATTCGTCCATCTGGCATCAGATGACACACTTTAGTGATATCCTGGTCTTTAAGTTGGTTGCGTAGTAAGTAGACACTGCACTCCGATCTCCCACTACATCTGAAACATTAAGCAATTAATTGTTATTCTAGATCTACGTACAAAAGATTCATAACGAGGCACACAATCCTTGTCCTCCGTGTGCCTATTCTCTACAGTACAATAGAGCCCCTCATTTCAAAAATTCTGATGTAATAAAAATAATTTTAAATTACGGCAGAAGGGAACAATCCAACAACTGTTACTTCCATTTCTGCTCTCTTTTTGTTATAAATACTATCTCCAGTGTTAAGTAAGACTTTTATATAAACCATGCGCTACTACTAAAGGTACAGATAGGGAACTGATGAAGTGGAGACTCCATTATAAATTTTATACTAACAGCATGAAGTACCATAAATAAGATAAGACAAGTAGAAGGGTGGTAGCACTGTTACCGTTTACTACCTCAGGGATTTTAACGAAATTGAAACTACTTGAGCAAATGGATATTTAGCCACCAAAATTTCTCTCCCTCCTAAAATTGAAAATGAACCTAATTTCCCTTACTATGATGGATAGCGCATGGTAAACTAAACGTCCTGAACAATATTTCCATCGGGTAATATTATGTAAGTGCAATCTGTATATGTAAATGTGTTTACCAAAAGAATCCGTTGCAGTATCAGTAGTTCAAAATTGCCATACAACAGTAAAAACTAAGGAGTCAAAGGGTTTTGTGTGGCATTCACCAGATATTGCATTTCAGTGTTTTACTTACATTGGACTAAGAAGTTGTAATGCACATTTAATTTACATTTCTATGTCGAATGAACAAACTTCATTTTCAACGTTCACTGAAACTCTGACAAAAAACAGAAGGAATTTGCATTTTACTTTATCTCCCTTGACAAGCTAATTTACTTCCAAAGTACCACATATACTTTCAGTATTTCGTTTAAACATTGTTTAAAAAATTGCCCACAAACCAAGCCCATAACCCACTGTATCCACTGTGATTCCATTTATTTTTTATGCTTATTCATTTCAAACACGCAATCTGAATTTCGCTACACATGGTATGTACATTACATTAATCATTAAAATTGATGGCATGAACTCAAATTGCACTTTTTTGTCATCAACGTTCATAAAATGTTGAATGAAACTTGAATGAAAAAATGCCAACTCAATTTCTGTATCTGAGGGAATACTTTTTCTACTATTACAAAAAGCAGTAGCAGTAACTCCTTAAAAGCTGAAAGCCTGAAACCGATATTCGAAATATCGTAAATCGATAGAAATTAATGCACTGCGGTCAGTCAAATATTTGCATGCTTTTACTGTGCTGTCACGAGAAATTCGAGACCACAGTTGGAATACGGAAAATATGTTTAGCAAATCCACAGCATACACACAACCAACAACTGCTGCATCAAAGTGGATATTTCATGTTTAGTTAAGCATGTCTAAGCGCACTACTATCTGTACAACATCTACCGTATATGTATAATATGACAAGATATTGACCTCACTAGTCGTCTATGCAATCATGCTGCTAAATAAATCACATCCTAAACACACCAAGAGACAAATTACCATGCCACATTACGTCTAAATCTCATCAGTTTGACTGAGTGTGACCACACTGACCACATTCAATGAAAGGAAGAAGCAAATGGAATTTAGTTCCCTCTCTCCCCAATTCAAGTCTCTCTGCGTTATGTAGGTGGTTAACTAAACCACTTGGACAAGCAGGAACGACCAGCGCTAAGTCCCACCACCGCAGAACGTGGTAGGGAGCCTTTATAAGTTTACCTACACGAATAAACCACGATGTTGCATGTGAACCACGTACAAACTGAAGAGTACGGAATACTTAAATTGACAGCTTTATTGAAGTTGACAAGAAAAATTAGACTTTGAAGGAAGATGCAAGACAGCTCTCTCTCTCTCTCTGTGTAGTAATCATCCCGAAATTGTGCTCAGAATAGAAATAACACTTCACGCTGCTTATCCCTAATGGTTTGAGTTGTAGTACACTATCTATATGATGTTCTTGCTTTTTTACTACCACAAGCCATTAGGGATACTTGTATTCATGTTGTATGGTCTGTGTTTACAGAGCATTCACACACATGTTACGTTCAAATGTTTGCAGCAATTTTCCTAAATTGGTAAAGGCTGCAGTCCATTCCATCGACACTACCACCAATCCCTAATGATTTCTCAAGCGGATATCAGAGCAAGCAAATGTGCATTAGGTATATATAGTTTACATTAAAAGAAATGCAATTTTTATCACTACAGGTGTACGTCTTCAAGGACTATTTTGACCCTAAATTCAGCCATTCCGAGCGACCTACACATCTTAACAAATATTATTGCATGCACTTGCTTTTATTCTCAAGTGCGTAATTACTCCTAAAAGTGTGCTAACGTCGTTAAAAGTTTTGGATTACTCTTTTCCTTTTACTGCGACAGGGAGAGATGACGCTGGGAAATATCTTAACTACCGGAAAGCATGGTTACTTTACATTTAATAGACCTTTCAAATCCACTCGTGCACAGATAGGTACTCAGCGAGATAATTAAGGGAAGAGACATATTTACGACGCCATATGAATGTGCGCTGTGGAAATACGTATACCCAAGTATTTGACAGTTCGCATGCAAAGAAGAAGGAAATCCTCAAGTAAGACCAGCTCCCAAGGAGATCATTTTTCATTGTAGGATATGTGTAAGACCGTGGGTGTTACGCTCTCTTTATGTTTGAAGCCCACATATCGTAGTAGGTAGTAAAACAGAAGGCACCCGTATCTTCGTTTGAATGAATGCTGCTTTTAATTTTATGAATAGAATTGTTCATTCACATCTTTTGGTTTTCACGTTACGTAATATAGTTTTCCTATACATGCCTACGGCAACACCTTGTTACGAGACGATGAAGTCAAGAAGCGGAATTTGAAACACACATCAAATTCAGTCAACAGCTTTTACCTTTCTGCGAATGACTGGAAATGAAACGAAGAAAGACATACTTAAAACAACGAAATCTACTTTTATGATTCTAGGTTCCAAAATACTCCTTTGGATATTTGTATTGTAATACATAACATTTAAAAACATTAATGCACAACGAAAATACTAATAATATTATTGCTAATTAAGTTTAATTCTGGGTAACCATTTTTGCAAATGACAATCTCGGCAACGCACTTTGCACAAGGGTCTGCAGTAACTGGGAAATTCTTTTTGACACAAACGTAGCGATGAAAAATGAAAAAAAGTAAAGTTGGCTTTGGAGATCTCTGAATTGAGACTACCTGTAAACATAATTATTATCTACTTTATTGCAACACAGTAGTTTTCATATAATTTTATTGAAGTATAGTGTATCCTGGCCGGAAGCTACGAATTTTCCTTCTAGTCAGAAACTTTCTTGAAATTAGAAAATCATCTTCAAATTTGACAAATATTTATTAATTTACCGTCTCCTGTTATTCACCCAACATCTAACCTTCAGTTTCCTCTCGAATAAGTCAGTTTGAATCCTGACAAAAATATTTTGAGCTATCAGGTCTGGTGCAAAACCATTCAACACTTTTTTAACAAGATCCCTTTCCCAAACGGCATACAACGATGGTACGTGGTTGGGTGACCAATAGCAAATGTCCTACGTGGATTGGGAAAGGGAACGTATAAAGTTCAACCAGCAGTAATAGAATGTTTTATTAGCTTATAAAAGCTCACACGGATGAGGTAGGACAAATAATTTTACCATAATACACCACAATCCTAGTTCCTACTAATCCGTTGCACTGTGCATTTGGAATTTTCTACATAAATACTTAAATACATACATAGTGTGGACAGTGTAGGATGGTAGGTTGACTGTTGACCCGCTGTAGGAGTATAGTTTTACAATATATGCAAAGTTACAGTTATTTTGTGTAGATCTCTAGACAAACAGGGACGATAAGAAAAAATTTAGTAATTTTCGGATCTCCCGAGAATATGGGAGGGGAAGCGACATGGTCTCTTTTTGATTGCATTATATTGTACTACTCCCTTTGAACCAGGACGAAGTTGATTTACTTGCAGATATTAAAGACTGGCAAACATTTCCCCTTTCAAAACCTCTGAATAAATTCGGGGAATTTCTCCATGTTTCTCTTGTAGTCTTTTTCAATCGTTGTGATTTCTTCTTTGAAGTTTAGTCACGATAATTTGTAGTCAGTTGTTGGTGTCAACATTTGATAAATGCTAAACAATTTTCAAATTACACTGTCATTCAAGAACTCCATAAAAATTACTTGCTACAACCACGCTAATTGGATCGATGCGTAATTGCGCAGCTTTGTTCTACATGTAGTTGATTTACATGGTCCTGTGTAACATCACTGAACTGAATGTATAAAATTTATTTTAGATAGGATACAACTAAATACATTATGTAATATGAGTGAATCGAAAAAGACCGGGTTTCGGCTAGTCCGGATTTTTGCTAACATAAACCCGGGTAAAACCCGGGTCCAAACCAGTTTCTTAAACATTTATATGGTATCGTATTTCATTTTTCAACATTTGAAAAGTCAGAAAACATACCACTGAATCTTGAAAAATTAATTATACGATTATGTAGTCCCCGTCAAACCAAAAAATTTAAATGTGAACTTATTTAACAAAGAAGCTTCGTCATAGTGTACTATCGTACAAATCAAATGTGTGGGAGTATTTGGTAAAATTTTGATTTAAAAAGAATTTGCGTCGTCAATATGGCCACAAATGAATCTAAGAATTCTATGAGTACATAAATGTATCAGTATGGACACTATATCATGTGCACTCTACATTTTGCACATTACCTCATCAATAACTAAACAAAAATAGCATTTTCCCTTTTTTCATGTTTCTTTGTGGACAAGATTATCGATATTCCGTGGGACGTGGCGACGTGGGTCATATTGATATAAATTTCTACGTCACTTTTCTCATCTTCTACAGAATATTTTTCTAGGCAGATCAATGTTAGTCATAACCCCGAAAACCCGGTTTTGACAGCACTGGAGACGGGCACCCGAAACCCTGGTTTGGATTCCCTCAATAATATTTTTCCACTAGATTTCTGAATCGTTTTGCGGTCATATAAATATTATATACATAGATACATTTGGTCCCTATTTGGAAACATAAGAAATCAAATTAAATATTTATGCCCACTATACTATAACTATACATATAACGCCTAAATCACATGTATCCGTTCTAAATACACTGTAAACTATAAATTCAATAATAAATTCTTACAACATGCGTATTGGCATGTAAATTTCGACATAGGTACTCTACTGGTTTGACATATTGTGAACTACTACTACCGCAGTGTACCTTCATTGGCTTGCACAAAACCATCGTTTTGTCATACACATTTAACGCTTCAAATAAGTTTTCGAATGAGTCATGTAAATGTAAAATATGGTCTGTGTGAGTGTTTCAATATATAATTTAATACCCAGATAGCAATTCCCATCCATTTCCATTACACCTCATTAAACTTACAATTAGATTCGGTGTAGTTCAAGCGAAAACAGTATTCTAAAGAGCTTATACAGTTTGGAATATTTATTTGAATACTATAACCATGGAGCGCAAAGCTGTTCAGTTCTACAAATCCCTACGAAAAGAAACAGACTTATTTCACAGTATTTCTGGGTTGCTTTATTCTTCACATTTTCGGATATCTAAGTATTTCATATTGAGCTTGCATATACTTTACACACTTAAATGCTAATCAATTTATTAACACACTAAAACCACAGCTTCAAATATATGAGTTTAAATTATTGCGTGCGGGAAGACAGATTAGAGCCGTTTTGGAGAAAAGGAGCATATATGGAAGGAATAAAATTGAAACCCGGGAAATCCAGACATCTGTTCTAGTTTTTTATGCTTGTACTACGCTATAACACATGTCTGCTAATAAATCTAAAATATCTTCGTGCAAATGAAAGACTCATATTATGACCACATTTGCAATACATAACAAGTTCATATATTGTTAGAAGTGGAATGAAAACATCTATAATCTCTGTAGCATATGAATTTTTGAGACACGGATTTTCTGGCGACCGTGTAGGAACGTCAATAATATGTGAGAAGCATAAAATACCAAGAGTGACCAAATTAAAGACAAAGAGAAAAAATAGACCTGTATTACTGAGTTTATGGTCTATACTTTCTACTTTATCATATACATACATATAACATATCTCATAACAAATATCATCAAAGAGAAAGGGTCACAACAGGATGCATCTTTTCCCAATGTGCTTCCTCACGTATTTCTGCTTGATTCAGTGTTTTGGTTCCGCTTCTGTTGCTTTTGTGACAGTGAACACTGAAAGCAGAATTCTTCGTCTAGATTCACAAATCAAGTGCAGCCGTCGTTGACCCAGTCAATTCATAAAACCAATGCCAGGTCAAGAACAAAGGAAATGTTGAATATGTGAAATAAAAAATCCGCTTTCTTTTAGAATCAGCACCATCGATTCGACATATGTAATGTATTCGTGTAATACGTTTATGTACACATAAATTTTGTTGTCGTAATAACACATCGTAGTAGTAGTAGAAACGTAAAAGGAATCAGATTTGCTGCTCCAGCCCCTACATAATAGGAGAGGGTTAGGGTGGAAAATGAAAATGAGTGGGTTTAACACACATGCACTTAGTGAACGCAGAAAGGGAGCTTCATATAGAGATCCTGCATTCAAATAGATGAAATGAAAATCTAATTGAAACGCAACTGTGCTACTTCGATCCGTGTACCAATGCATTAATACACTCGTTGTATATGGGACATGGAGATGGTGAAAAGAGACGCTTGCTCTGTGTGACATGATTTACAATAGTTTTTGTGAAAGTCTGTATCTCTGTATGGAGTTGATAGAATACAATAGCTACTCATCATTACAATTCTTATTCACAAATCCTACAATGTTCTGAATAGGAACAAAACTATTTGTACTAGTTCTCTTGTGCCATTAACTTCATCAAAACAAAATGCACTTCTGAATACCAGTATTGACCTTGTTCAATTTCCTCGGGAACACAGACAAGTATAATAAAGCGGAAAGGAACAGGTCTACACACTGTAATCAATAGTGCACATAAATAAGTCATATATATCAACACCATTATCGTAATATCATTGCGTATTGTAAGTGAATATGAATCAATACGTAATAAGGAAAGCTGTAAGGAAACAATCGTGATCCTTAGCACGAGTATAGAGTTCCACGTAGAACGAGTATTGAAGGAACATAAATATATACTATTGTGTACAAATGCTTTGGTCTGTTTTTCTTATTCCTAGACAACTAAAATGTGCAGAAGTGTACCCATGCCATAAAATTGCATTAATGTGCACAAAAACAATCGTCTCGTTCCTGGAAATATGAGTTCAAACAACCTACAGGCGCATGTAAGAATAAAAACAACGAGATTGAATACTAGTGTGGGAGTAGAAGTCAGCCGAGAGAATTTAAAGCTATATGCCACGTTAAGTAGGTGCTAGGAGGTTCACCGTCGTCGACATTGAAAAGAAAGCTTACATGTTAGTTACTACAAAATAACTGGAGGAACTGAAATCCCAAGTAAATACCTTGAAACTATTATACCACGAGCTTTTCCCAAAAACCAATCTGAACAATCCCTACTTGATTCCACTGAAAAGACCTCAACGCGTAGTAAAGCCCCAACAGAATAAATGAAAACGAGAAGCAATAAAAAGACTCAATGAGATATATGCTATTCCAATGAATTTTTTACG
>JABASC010004684.1:0-11432 GCA_019776185.1 Plutomurus gul | reverse complement strand
AGTCCAGTGAACTATTAGCCAATGCATCTATATTTTTACTCAGTATGGCGTGTGGCGTGGCTGTGGGTTGACCAGATCTTGTGTATTCATTGGTTGTTCATTTCATGTTTGATTACATCTGGAAGAGAAAAAGTTTGAAAAGACGTGCGTGCGATGCAGATTCATGATGAGTACAGTAGTTATTTTTAGTGCCACGCTCTCAAACTTCTTATAAATAAGATAGTACAAAAGGAAGCTCTGCACAAGCTGTTTTCTTGCATAATCCCAGATTACTTGTTAGTCTTGTGCACAGCAATATGTTGTGTGCATCCAAAGAAAGAATTGAATAACCTTACAATTACTTTCTTCGTTAGAGATGTAGCTTGTGTTCGCGGTCTTGTTGCCACAATTTAACTACATTGCCGTGCTATACGCCGCCAATTAAAATCATGTTCGACGAATAAACCTAATTCTTAAATCTGTAGGAATTATGTACGTGATTACGTGAAGCTGTTTCAAGGATGTATGTACAAATATTATATGAGAAAGGTTTTTAAAAACACCGATCCCACCGTACTGAGAATTTCACTGATTGTGAATCGTATTCACTTTCGTTGCTGCTCGATTAAGAGGAAAATTTAAATCCAACGTAAAAGTGTGATTTAAAGTTTTCCCTAGAATTTTCAGCATCAGAACACTCTATGGAATCGTGCACCATAATAATATTAAAATGATTTGCATACACTTTGTGGTTTCGTTTGTGTAGACTAGATTTTCTACTATTCAAGCAATAGTAAAAAGAGTTAATTTTTGTTGAGTATAACACATTTAGCGGTATTTTTGGTTGAGATGACGACTACGATGTTGTCGTAGCAGTGCTTCTGTTAGCAGTAACTATATAATTATAATGTCGGTATAATATGTAAAGTGGTGAAAGCAGTGAAAGTTTTAAAATATTCTTTGCTCTGTTACCCATTCATTTATTGGCTAAGCACATAATACTATTTGAGCGTAAGCTTAAGGATTATATCTTTTAAGTGTGTTCGTGCATCTCGAAAACTACAATAAAAATCTTTACTTGAATATAGTGGTTGACAACTGACAATGAGTTTAGACACCTTCGTTATAAATTGTCGGTTTGTATAGCAGATGTTCCCTCGTAGGACATTGCGCCAGTATTTCATCAGGAGAAAAATGCGTGCAAACTGAATGAACAATGAGCAAACATCGTGTAACATTCTTGCTGAATGCTTAAATGTACTGAACTGTGTAAAGATGTCCATTTGTGAGAATAACACTGACGACTTTGTGTTAGATTTAGTGCACGTTTAATACGTGTGTGCCGTGCCTAAGTGTGAAAGACAGATTGAACATCTGCTTTTGAAGAAAAGCAATAACGTTAAGTCCCATCTGTATATTAACTATACATGTGTCTGTGTGCATGTATTTGTCAGCCGCGTGTGACTGTGTAGTCGTGTTCACTGATAATCGTGCTAAGAAGCTTTTCAAAGAACAAGAAAACATTATTGAATGTAACTACTTTATAAAATTCCTTCGCTTATGTCGTACATTTGATCCTTTGAACACTATTACATGCAGTGGTAAGAGAAAACGTAGATTTTTAGTTTTCGTCCTGCTTACATTTGGAAGAGGAAAGGACTGACAGGCTGCTGGTCAACGGGGATCAATGGAAAACAAATTGAGGCAGCAAGCCATAAAAATGTCGAGAAGGTTGAGAATTACTTAGGCTTCTCAGATGAACTACTAGCCTTGCGCAATGTGCGAGGAATTTTTTTGATTATTAAATTGAGTCTATGTCGGTCGTGAGACGACAAAGGTGAAGTGACCATTGGAATATTAATGTGACAGAAGTTTTCTGTACATTGACAAATAGCAATTGTGTTACTAAGTACCTATATATAGAGAAAGATCAGAACGCCATATAAATAGTAATGTATGACTAGGTGGACCCGTGACGGGAGGAGTAGCCCGACAAGCAAAACTCATGGGTTCAACTCCTGTAATTCACACGAAAGTTTTAATATTTTTCTATAAAAATTGCTCACGAAGGCGAAAATATGTATCATAAACCAAATATTTAGTATACGATTCGTAAAAGGGGTAATGCAAAAGTATTAAAATATTAACGTGCTCCTTAATCTGAGCTGTATACAATTGAGTCTAATCTCTTTACTCCGTACGTGTCACAAAATGGATAGACTGTACAAATGATTCTAATAGGATTGTGAAAGCAAAGACTTTGACGCTTCCATGAATTGTCCAATTATCCTAATTCAAATTCCAAGACAAACGAATGGGGAACGGACAAAAAATTGCATATTACTATCTTTGGATTGTATCCTAGGAAATACAAATCGGAAGCAAAGTGACCGGTGGTGCAAATCAGAGAGCACAGTTGAACTTTTGCGTATGCCGTACAATCTGCAACAACGGTTTACGTTAATAGGCTTTATGGTCAAGGAAACCCTTTTACAAACACTGAATTTTTAAGGGAATTTTCTGCAAGGAAATACATTCGCTTATTATACTGTTTCATCAAAAAGGAAAAAAAAACTCATTTGGAGTGTGATAATATTTATCACGTGTCTCAAAAAACTAATCAGCAAGCGGAGAAAAAGTTACATGTATGTATTCATTTCACGCCCACCTTCTGTATTCCATATGTGTACTTCCGTTTCAGACTGCATAATGCTCAGATGAACAATGTTAGCAGACAAGCGTCGTTCAGAATATTACAAGACATATTCTTGTATATTCTGCAAAGTATACATTTATTCATGTTCTGGTGTGCTGGTGTCTTAAGGCAATCAGACTAAAATCATGTGACAGTGATCTTATTTGAAATAAAAATGACTTGCCCTTGTTGCCTCGTAGACTAGGTGTGCCTCGAAATTTTTCTTTATGCATTTCTTGTAATATTTCCTATTTCCCAAAGCGAAAAATACAAATCATTACTGTCAAGTCCTCTCTGTGTAAAAAGTGAACAACATGCTGATCAGGAACAGCTTCTCTAAAAAAAAGTCTCTTTACAAAGAACTTTTTATACTTGGAGAATACAAAGCATGACACTCTGCTTACGAATGTTTCACATCTCCCGTCCTCACTCATCACTAATAATACGGGGCCGGACAGCGTCGCTTTCTGCATCCTTTTAGCCTGACGTTACTACTACTACGAGTGCAACGTTAAGTAATAGGTACCTGTTTGCATATGATTGGATTGATACATGCATTGCGCATTTATAAGTGAGACACAGAGCCCCGAATATGTAATGATGTGCATGTTGTGTTACAGAGTTGGGTAGCACACGTAAATACAAGAATCAGTGAGAACAACGGATCGGAGAGTTAAGAGTCAAGACAGAGAGAAGACAAGACAGACTGCTTTCGTTGTTGATTCGGCATTCAGGGAGAATAGAGATATGGTAAGACGACGAAATCTTGTGAGATAGGCAGAGAGAGAGGCAGAGAGAGAGATAGAGAGAGAGAGCACGCGAAGAAGAATGAGAAGCGAGTGCAGAAGCAGCAGCGAGATAGAAGACTGTGGGGACTGGAGGCAAAGGAAGGCAGACTCCGAAGTCAAGAGAACTCAACAACCGAATGGCACAAGAAGATGAGCAGAATTAAGGGCAAAATGCCAGAGAAAAATAGTCAAAGCCCAATAAACTAGCCGTGGAAGCTAAAGGAAGCTCTCTCGACTCCAATTCTCGCTGCTCTTCTCCCTATCTCTTTGTATATTCTCTCCTCTGTATAAACATGTACCTACCTAGAGTCTTCTCGCATATCTCCACTCCCCCCAATCTCTCTCTCTCTCTCCAAGACACAAACTCTCTTGCCATATACTGTACTCACTTCTTCACTACTGACTGACTGACTTTTGCCTACACAATGTATCAGTAGTCGTACCTATTCGTGTAATTTTGTATACACAGTGTGTATTACACACTGTCTGTGTGCTGTTGTATATTGCGAAAATGTAAGCTAAGTAAGTACAAATGTGTAGGTATATATAATATATTAGAAGGGCCAGTAAGAGTGAACCAAGTTTGGTACCTTCTTTTCCTTTTGCCCAACTCTTCGCTTACTTCTTGTTCTTGTTCTTATTCCCCCTTTGCTGTATTATACTAATTCCTATTGCACAAAGTATTGCCATCTTTGCCAATTGGTTTTCTGTTTTCTAGCCTATTCCAATTTTCTGCTTCGTCTCCACTCTGTACAAGTTCTCCTTATAGAAAAACGCTCCAAATATAAATGTTGATGTACTTATTGTGCTCCGATTCTACTAAACGGAGTCAATTTGGCTGGAGCGCGTGCAAATTCACCAGACAGACATCCTATACGTTTTTATCGCTACATTAGATATGTACAGGGTGGCCATAGTGTTACTGTCACACTATGGCAGTAGTGTGACAGAGGACATTTGTAGTCCTCCGTCTGCAAATGTCTGATAAGCTGTCCCTGAATTGGTCCAGTGTAGAATTTTGTGAGAAAGCACCATATAATATAAAGTAAACAATAATGCATTTAGGTTTTCTCATTCAGTGTGGAAAGTGGTGTGTTACTATGCGACAAAGACCTAAACTAGTAGACGGGACGATCAAGTCCACTGGAGATATATAGGTGAAGATTAATAAAACCTATCCTCTCATGAATGCATCTACATCGTAAATAATTGCATTTCTATTGTTTACTGTCGACATCAAAAACAAAACAGACCTTCATTACAACTTAATGTTATCTAACCTGACACAAATGCACTCGATCATTTCTGATATATACAAAACACAAATGTTTAAAATAATGTCCTGATTACATTAACACTTTTTTCATTGTTTACAAGGAAATATTCAATTCGCAAACTTTCCCAATAAGCAATTTTATTATTGTTTTGGAGTTTTATTGTAGGAAATTTTGAAGCTACACAGTTACACGTGAATTTAGTGTTTGTGAAATTTACCGTCACAGTAAGCATCTATATAGTCTCGCTATTTTAGTACCACCTCAAAAAACTTGAAAAGACATTTCAAACGTGTTTTTTTTGTTTCTGTCAAGTAGCATAGCTTATTTTGGGCTTTGCTATCAGAATGGGTATTGTATCCCATCTGTTTACTATGTAAGTACAGCTAATGCATAATAGCACAACGTTCCCTTTCAGCCTCCCCTGCCGTCTGCTGTTAAATACTTTGTTTACCTTACTTTCATGCAAATTCACGCAGTCAGTTCAGCTCGTCTCAACACAAGCTCAAACAATAACCTTTCTACTCACTTCAATCAGCTCGGCAACTTTTAAAGATGCTTTCTAATCAACTACATACATTAGTACATTATGTCTACCACTATGGTGGGTATGGTTGACTAACTTTTTTTCCAAGGAATTTCCTCAGCGCTAATTCGTAATTTTTAAATTATGTAAATATATACATATCCTGACATATATACAGATATTTCCTGTTGTCTCAAAAGTATTTAAATTTGAATGGCACCAGTGGCATAACTCGAGTCCGAGAATCAATTACTTTAGATGGGTTAGAGTGACCCAAAGACCTTCACTTTTAAGTTCTATAGGCTGGCTAATGGAACGGTGGTGTGTGTCTGTGCGTCTGTCGGTGCGTCTGTGTACTTTTTCTTATAGAATAAAAACTAGTGGTCGTTGCTACTCTATAAAAATAGTGCGTATTACATAAGTCTATACAACAAGCACCTATTTTAGCTTAAAATGACCCCACACGTCATGTTATAACTCGTAATATTCGCGGCATGTACCTAGCATTTGCAATTTGTATGCAATGTTTCGCATAATTTTGTCCTAAAATGTTCGAAAAAATAAATTTTGTACATCGACACTTTCCGAAATTACGAGTAATCTCTTCCGCTTATTAGATTGCACAAGTGTGCCAAGTTTTACAATACTACTGTGGCAACATTCTATCTTTATTATGATTTTAAGAGTACTTTGTCGAGACTTTTTTGTCTAAAGTGTTCAAAAAAAATCTGGATCGACACTATCTGAAACTTACACTTGGGAATCGCCTGAAGGCGGACTTTCCTAGGTGCTTGGAGTGAGTTTTACTGGTGGAATATTTGGAAATTATTGTAAAAATGGTCACTGAGGACGAATTCTCTTGAGACCTTGTAGCAACAGTTACGCCACTGAATGGCTACGTTTCATACAGTGAAAAATATTTCATTGTGTAAGTTTGGGTACTTCTAAATTATATTTATTCGTTAAGATTCATTGAAACTCACTGTACATTTGTGAAATTGTATTAGAGATTTAGTTTTGTGTGGTAGAAGGACACATCTCTTTTGATGCTGCAATCTATATGTATTGTAGGCCATTGATATTTAAATTGGTAAATATGTAGTATATAATAGTAGTAGTAGTAGCACTTATTGATATGGCCATAGCCTTCACAACATTACAATATGTCCAAAAAAACAATACAAAGTTTACTCCTTTTTTTGGTCGTTTCCATTTAGGTACTAGTTCACTAACTTAATTTTACATACTTTATAGTATAATATGTATAATGTGTATTGTCGTGAATTATCAACTCTGACTGAATGTTTTAACACCGTGAGAAATCAAGTTATATTATAGTTATATAACTGTTATTTATGTTATGTACTTAACATCTCTGTAACGTGCATGCGTTTTAATACTACATTACAGCAAGTACACTGTTAGCGCATTTCTTAGAAGCAGTAGGTATGTATGTAATGTTGAATGCATACAGTATCCTCATGATTCACGGTTTTTCTGAAAGCGTGTCTTCGTTGGAAAGCACAAGCTCGTTGGATACTTCCTGATAGTTTTCGACATGACTGCTCTACTAGGACCGCATTCAACTTAAACCATTCCACCAAACCGGAATACTCACAATGTATGTATACTTTTAGTTAAAAGTACTCTCTACATAGCTGATGTATGCCTACATATTAAAACAACCAAATATCGCTGGTGAATTTATATTTAGAACGACAAAGTCTGAAGCGAGCACTAGTATGTAGAGTAGTCGACGCTCGTATACAATACTGCACCACTTTCCCACTGTGAAACCGTAAGAAGCACAAACGATATACGAATATTAAAATGAAACCGCAACACTTTACATTAGTATGTGAGACTAACTTTACTCTTATGTAAGAATCATTAAAACGTCTCCTTCTTATCAGTTTTATGCATTTGAAATAGGGAAGCGTTTCCGTCCTTCTTACAACCAGGGTGCAATGGCGTAGCAAACTCTTTTGTGCAATTCGGTATACCATATTATTATTCTTTTTATCTGCTATCAGTGCCATCGCCTATTGATTGGTCTATGTATAGCTTACAAGTTCTGCTCGAGACAATATCGTAGTCTGCTTTCTCAACAAAGATAAAAATCACATTGATGTCCTATGTATGATGTATGTACCATGCTTCAAAGTGGCTGAGCTTTTAAAGCTTTTACAGCATTTAGATCACAGTTTTACTTTATTTTGTTCGCATTTTGCATTATTTCACCTTTAAAATAAGTTTAAATTCATGGAATAATGAATTTTAGGAATAGATGATACGGAGACAATCACAGATTGCTTTAACTCCTGCTTCCGTATAATTTCACTTTCTGAAAACTTGTCCTTTTGTGATTGGTAACTGTCTAAATGTCTATCTGCAAGTCTATTAATTAGGCAACTATCATTAGTTTGATAAGATTCCAAAACTCAACTCCACTGTTAGTCTGTGCTGCCTCCATTGAAAACTTGGAGTGTGATTGGTAAAAGAATGAATGGTAAGGAACCACTTATGTAAACCCAATGCAGACTACCTACATATATCCTTTTAGTATATTGGAACACGGTTTTGCTACGGCACAAGATAATAAAGATGACACGGTGAAAGTGTATTAAATGCGTCATTAATTTGACGTGGGCAAAGAAAACTTAAGTTTAAACAGTTGAAAGTAGAACATCGAAATGTAAGTGATGGAGTTCAACAGAATCCGAATTATACGCATAGTAATAGTACCTACCTACTCCTAAGACTGATTGTGAGTAAGTAGTATGTGTCTTTCTCTTACTATTAACCTATGGGTGCTTTTAATGTGATAGGAAAAATCATTTAAGTAGTTAATAAACCGTTACTCACATTTTCTGGGAATGAAACCAGCGGAGAACGAGAGCTTCTTTCAATATATATCAAAGTATTTAAAATGTATGCTAAAAAATCTGTTACATATGTATAATTAGGAAAATTGGCCTGTTAACTCATACATGTATAGGCAATAGAAAAACTTGATTAATGATGCACCGCATCACCGCACCACATAATGAGGTCCATGTCCAATCCCTGGGTATCATTAAAATAAATTGTATATTTTCAATTCTTACCTTTTTGGTCCGATAATTTGTAATTTCATGTGAATTGCAATGCATAAGTGTGCTAAGTAGTTATGATGCGTGACAGAGGATCCTTCAACTAAACAAAGTTACAAAGTGATGTACTGCATTAGGGAGGTAAAAGGACAGAAAGGACGGGAGAGAGGAGAGCGAGAGAGGATAAAGAGAGGATTTGAGTACGTGGACTGCTTAAGTTATGTCTCGTCTCATCTCATCTTTCTTCCCCAAAACGTACGACATGGAGCCGAAACAGATTCAGTCCACCAACTAGTTGGCAGTGCCCCGTTCGTGGTTATGAGTGCAAAGTCAAAGTAAACTAGATATTCTATCAAACAAATGGGCCGTATCATGTGCACATCTACTCTCTCGTTGACTAGTTGCAACCAGGCCTGAGATTTCCAGTGAGAAAAGTTGCTACCGCATATTATGCCCTATTACCTACAGCACGCAGCAATTTGTGCTGCCCGCCGCCGCACTTGCTCCGATTTACTAGACTTTGTAGCAGCACGACTCACTGAATCTTTTTTATGCTACCATTTCACTCTCTGAAAATATAAATAGGGTGCAATTTGTATAAAATCACTCTATGGAATTGTAAGTAAAGAAGCTACAGAACATGCCAATTATTTTCTGATGAATCGTCTGCACAGACACACACATGTGCACTCTGGTACGCAAACTCCGCATTTCTCAGCGTACATGCAATATTTAATATATTTATGTAGCATTTCTTATTTCTCTTAGTTTATTATTTACGATATCTTACCTGCTGCTTCCTCCATTTTATTAATATTCGAGGAGTGCTTTATTTGCCAGATATTAATATCCGTTGAAGATATTAGTGTAAAGTGGCTGCAACTGAAGGTGCCAATTTTGACGCTTTTTATTTGCTTGTGTAAGAAGAGACAATGGGTTTCTGTTAGTTGCTTTAAAAGCAGGAATTTTGTAGATTGCACACACGGAGATGTACACGATCGGTAATTCAATCGTTAAGATTAAAACACGAATACATTTTTAGTAGTTTTAGCTTTGAGGCACTTTAAAACATTGTTTTCAGCTTAAATTCAGGCGTAGGTACAATTGTGTAATTTGTGGCACGATTGTAAACTGTATGTAACATTCAGTCATTAGTAGAAGATTCGTTTCGTTTGCACCGTTTTATTATTCTGCACACTTACTATTAAAGATTACATTTTTCAGTTAATTGAAGGTGTTGTTTAAAGATTAAAGATACTTTAAATAGGGAGTTGAAATGGAATTATTAGTATATTATATAATATATTTATTTTTTATATTAACTTCTTGGTATAATGTGAAATAAGTGTAATAGGTAATATAAATATTTCTTGATATATATTAGATTATTAGGACTTATAATCAGATTCGGTAACTGTAAAACTTAATGGCGTTATATTATTATATGTAAACTGTAGTAATGCTGAATTTGGTACTTTATAATATTAACTTTGTTTTTTTGACTGCAAATTTCATTGCGTACTTATAATTATGGCTTTAACTTTGTTATTGATGCAGATGTGTGAAACAGCAATGAGAATTCCATGGCGAATCTATATTAAAAGTGACAAGGAAGACTTAAAGATGAGATATTCGAACAATTGGGTGAAATGAATCCTTTAATGGTAACATTTTGTAATGTAAAATTTGGGTAAACATTTGAGTCAAAATAACACCATGCAAGTCAACAAACATTTCGTTAATCCAATTCGTGTCCTGTCAAAGCATTGTCTATTTCAGAGAAGTATTTTAAACACAATGAAAATCGTGTCTTGTATTTGTATTATTGCATTGTATTTGAAATGTAGTAAACTAAATTTCGATTTTAATAAATCTCACTAAAGTTCGTCCTAATATTCACATCAGAACATTCTGCTTCTCCAATTTGAATGACTTACTTATCTGCAGCGTTCATTCGCTTTGGATTACCAATTAGGCTACGTATTTTCATTGTGAGAAAGCTAAACTAATCGACTTTCTCCCTTTCCACTACTAACAACAAGATAGTATAGAAATTATATTATCTGCACTCGTTTCAACACTAAACTCTGCAGCACACGCGCCTGCATTAATGCACTAGAAATTGTATTATCAGCATTACTAGGACTTATAATAATACGACCGTGTTGTTCTCCACATACAATACACACATAAACGTCCCTTTCATCTTACAGTTTCAATTTTCTCCGCTTTTATTGATTAATCTTTAACATTGACTGGTCCTCTTACCTCAAGGTTCACCAACTGCTTCTCGACCAAAATGTCACATTATTGTTACGAAGCCCTTTATTAAGATTATATTGGGGAGCAACGGTTGTCATATCTCTTTACAAGTACAGGAAACCATAGAGAAACTTTTTAACACTGAATGAGTTATAGTTGATTTCCAGAGCATAACAAAAGACACCGAGCATCAAAATCAAACAAATGAGTATCCCTGGGAGATTCGGGAGTATCTATATTTATGTTCTGTGCATACCATGTGTACGTACGTGTAAATGCAAGTCATACGCAGTTCTACAAATAGATCTTAGTTAGCACAGGCCCAAAGACAACCAACATTTACTGTAATATGATTTTCATTTGTGTTTTAGTGGAAAGAAATGTAATTTGCTTTTGTGCAAATGCCCATGCGAATGCTCCGTTAGGCAACTAGAACTAATAATACTAGTGTTCATTATGCGTCTGTCGAGTCCACCGACAATGAGATGTTCCACAAATCAGCCAAACGAGCTCACTTCACTTGCTCCTCCGATTACGTCTTTCTTTAATTTAGATTAGACTTTGTTGAAACTGCTACTACAAGAAATACGCAGTAAGTCTTATATACTTGTAGAGAGTATCCTTGTTGGTATTCTATCTGTCCTTATTTAATTATGTCGAGAGTATTTTTATATACAGACGAACTCTGTGACGCAACACCGCTAATTCTCTTTTGCCTCGTCTTCGTCCCCAAGTCTATTGCCCCACACTTGGCTCAACGTAACAATATTAAATATATATATTATAACGGTATAAATTTATGCAAGAAGTAAGTTA
>JABASC010004683.1:0-11433 GCA_019776185.1 Plutomurus gul | reverse complement strand
AGTCTGAATCTGAATCAGAGTCAGAATCTCGCACTATAAACGGCAAATCCGATTCATAGTCTGATTCATAGTCAGAATCAGAGTCAGAATCCAGGACTCTATCCGCACCTTTAGGGATCGGTTCACGGTTCGGTTCGTCTCTCAAACCGAACGAAAACGAACCGAAAACTTTCGGTTTACAACTATACACCACATTTTATTGTATTTCAACATTTTACCTTAGAAATAGGCAATTATCTACATGCTTCGTCCGTCGATATCCTTGAACTTAAATTCAAAATTATGAAAAAATTCTTGGTGGTATACGAATCTAGTTGTCTAGTTATCTGTATTGAGCGACTCAATGACGTTAATTACCTATAAATATTATAGGTAATCATATGACTAGATTAAAACCATCCTGCTTTGTACTATTGAACGAGAAAGAAGACTAGTGACTTGTAGTAATATTCCTACCTTGAAAGTTCGATAGGAATATTAGTACAAATAAAATAAATGCCAATAAATGTTTGCTGTCAATTAAATTTTGAATTCGTGTTTGTATGTTTGTTATGTAACCACTTTTACTGTAGTGTCAAATATTTTTAAATATGATTAAATCAAATTTAATTAGCACAATTCTTACCTGCGTGGTGTTCTGTATTCTTTTATATAAACCGAAAGTTTCGGTTCGGTTTGATTTTGTTTCGGTTTGGTTTGGTTTGACTGTAAACCGAATCGAACCGAAACGATCCCTATTGTCAACAATACTAAAATTGGACGTGAAATAAAGCATTTTATTATTGATTGGTATATATATATATGTATATATTACAGACGAACCCAGAATCTTTGGACTCAACACCTCAACTGTGGAACTTAAATTTAATTAATGAGTCTTCCATTCTTCACATTCTTAGAAATCGGTTTCATTCCAATTTACCGTGCACCCTTCCAACGTCAAACAGTGCTTTATACCTAACTCGTAATGCAAAAACAGAAACGGAAAATCACAAATTTCTGCGACAAGTCGTACAACCTTTTTCGTCAGCAAAACTGCACCCTAACTTATATTCCATGGCATTTCAAGCTTATCGCGGAATGATTACTACGAGGCGAAATCAATCCATTATCATTCATGGACAATCAAACTCATCCGTAAAGAGAGAGTGTACGAGAGAAATTGTGAAATTTTTCGCAGAAGGGAAAGGACCGAAAGTGGAAAAAAATTTGTCAAATTCCCAAACTTCGAATAATATTTCCGCTTCGTTTTGGGAACGCTTTCTAGCATTGGAAACTCTCGTGAATTTCTTTTGTTGCTCTTCTTCTATGCGTCACGACAAAGAAACTGTATTGTACAATCTTGAATTTGACCTTGGAGGTCGTCTATTTGGTATTAATGTTCAGGTAAAGTGTAAAACATCTCTAGTATTGTTCACTGGTTATTTATTTTCATTAGTGGTTATATTTATGATTTATTTGTTGTTAGATTTTTGGACTGGAAATGGAACGGGTATACGAACCTTCATATTTTATTGTGCTACAAGCTCTGCATGACTTGTCAACGTGTCCAGTAGACTTATTGGGACCATATCCATGTTTAAAACAATTGCGGAAAGAGCTCTTACTTGCTGAATCAGACACGGAAACAACGGGTAAAAAGTCAGCTCCATTTTTCTGCTCAGAGCTCTCCAAGTCCTCGGATTTAGAGGAAAATCTTAATCGAATTAAAAAAGTTTCGGAATCGATGCTCCTGCTTGGACTTGGGGAAACATTCACAAAATCTGTGTGGTCTGTATTTGGTGCAATTTACCATTTGGGCCATGTTTTGGGGGCTGTGTCCACGGCTCTGAAAACTGAGGACCATCTTGGATCTTCGAAGCACATTGAAGGAGGCGAGAGACATTTCAAAAGTGCTTGTGCCCTTTTAGGACTCTCGGTGGACAGAGTGGAGAAAAGTCTTGTGTTAGATGAGAATGAGTCTTCCCGTGTTAGGAATGTTTTGGGATTTTCTCTCGGTTTATATTTTGAAAGTGTGAATGCAGTTTTCACAACTGTTAATAAGTCCAATAGTGTAGGTTTCAGAAACATTCAGTGTCTCAGTATTAGTGTGGCTCAAGTTGGATTTACTCCGGAATCTCCTGGCAGGTATGTACAAAATATTGCACTCTGTTGCATCAATGTCACTGCGTACTATATACATGTTAAAAGATATGCGCACAATCTTTGAAATTTTTTAAAACTTTATTGTCTGTGCATTCTGTGTCCACATTAAAAAGGTTCGGAGATCTGGCATGTAATTACATAAATGAAAGGATCACCAGACTGATACAAGAGATAAAGTTTGATCGTCCAAGAAAACTGTACAAATCTGAAGGTGTTGAGTGTGAAATGGAGGATACGCTACAGTCCTCATCTCCAACTGGCAGCAAGACTGGTATCATCGGCGGCAAAGAAGAAACAGATATATTCAATAGTGCTAGTGTGCTTCCCTTACTTGATTCTTGGCCTTCCAGCTCCAATGCCAATCCTCAGCAGATGAAAGGAAAGGGACTACTCTTTCTGTTGGACGAAGCAAAAGAACCATCACGATTACTGGAAAAATTTGAGGGCGAATTTTTTGGGGAGAATCAATACAGAAGTTTATACGCTGTGGATTTCCGAAATACAACCCTTACACTTTGTCATTCGAACGGGAACCGCATTGTGGAATATGACATGAAAAAAATATTACAGCATACTGATCTAACATCTACAGCCAAGTTTACCAACCTATTAGTTCAAGAGTCTCAAAAGTAATTACTTTTATTGATTGTTGTACACTTCGTGCTTTGAAAATACATTAAAGAGAAATTGTCATCTCATGTAGGGATAACATTAACTGCATGTTCCTCAAGTCAAGTAACCCAATCATTGGTCTCTGTGTTGGATCAGCAACATCAGAGATTGGCTTAAGAAGGGCTTCCAGCATTCGAAGAAACTACGCTTCCACGTGGAAAAAGAAAACGGCCTCACTCAACGTCAAAATACAGGCCGTGAGTCATCTTAAGAGAACATTTTTACATTTAACCAAACGTATTAAGTAATATGTCATTTGAGTTAGCAAATTGTAGTGATGAAATTTTTCTGATCGTAGGATTACCTAATAGAGATTTTGGGACGAACTCAAATACAGTTTTTACATTGCTTAAATCCATCGGAGAAGAGCAATTTTACGGACTTGGACATGGGATATTTACGTCGACAAATTCGTTCAGTCAATCTTCCTGACACAATACGCTTTTACAAAAGTAGTTACCCTCACTACTCGGCTCACGCAGAGTTTTTTAGAAAGTTTAAATGTTTGGGAAGTCCTGGTCTGCCTGATGAAGGCTTGGGCATTCGAGATCGCATTATAGATATATTCAATAAACAGGATATATCCACAAATTTCTACCACATCGGCAACACCATGGTGAGCCCCCTCTTAATGTTAGTGCACGTACTTCAGTTACAGTGCTATATTAACGTGATCAACCAAAAGGTCAATTAAACTAAGTTATTTCCAAAACCAAAAGAAAAGCATTATAATTTGCATTTAATTTGTAGGTATTCATGAAGCATTGGGTGTTGGAAGAACTGGAGACGAAGCGAGATGATAGGCTAGAGCCTATGATGATATCATTTCAATCAGTGTGTCGTGGCTTTTTAGCTCGTCGTCGGCTAGAGAAATTAAAAATTCGAGATGTAGCTGTAAGATGTGTACAAAAAAATGTGCGTAAACTTCTTGCAGTAAGAAATTGGTCTTGGTGGAAGATGTATCAGCAAATATCCCCACTCATTAAAGTTCAAAGTTCTCACGAAAAACTTCAGTCAGCCCAAGTGAGTTTCACATGTTCCTTATGTAACATCATTGTCCTAAACTCGTTTTGCAATACTCCATGTTTTTTGTATGCTTTTGTAACTGTCTGCTCCAGGTTTATTTATTTAAAACAATTAAGGTTCAGACTTTAGACGTACATAATATGTGATTATAACTTATATGACTACAAAAACCAAATGCCTCTTATTTTACAGCTTCAGAATTGAGGTCATAAAATTTAATAGTCTATTATCGAAACTCACACAACAGCGTATATAGCTGAATCACACAATGTGCATGCATGTATACATTGCATTTTGTCTTTCGTATTATACATACATATTGTGTTGCATATTGTTTCGAATTTTGGTACATATTAGAACATAATAGTGCGTTTTAAATTAGACTTTAAGCTGGACCAGTGCTCTCAACAACGTGCGTTCATAAATGCACTGGTTTTTTCTAATACACTCAAGTAATTTTAAATAAGTTAGTATTAGTGTTATTTATTACAGTATGTCTTACAGCAAACTGTTGTGACACTTTGGTTTACGAAAGACATAGACCTCAAAGATGCGAAATTTGTCAAGCTACAAAAATTAAAAACTGGCAGAATTTGGGTTCGACTGTATTGTAAAGTATTCTTGTCTTTTACAGGACTACTTTAAAATGTACCAGAACATTCTAATATGTACTAAAATTCAACGTGCACTGTAACATATATTATTTACGGTTTGTGGTTATTAAAGTTGTTTAACAAAGAATTTAACTGATAGGACGAATTGGCATCGCTCAAATTGAAGCTGGAGAAAGCGGAGTGTGAACGAGTCAGACTGAAAGTGGAGAACGAAAAGCTTGAGATACGAGTAAGTGAGCTTGAAATGAAAATGTATACTAATGTAGATTTAATCTGAACACAAAAGTTTCTTTTTTTATATTTTACTAATTGCAAGTGTTTTATTTTAACGAGTCGTAAAATCTATTAGTTTAATTGTGTGGAGTGAGATTTGGGTGTTTGGGAAAGCGATGAATAATATACGACGAGTTGTGATTAGCGTCGTGTTGAGTAGCTGCGCATATTGTTAGGTTACAACAGCAGGGCTTGTTTCTACAGCACGTACAGTTGAAGAGAGTTGAGTGAGCAGTTTAGTAGAGACACTAGCAGTCTAGAAGTCAATTAGTGGAGCTTTAGCGACCAACGCCAAAACACTACAAAGAAACAACAAGCACAAACACTGTTTATCAAGCAGCATCAGCGATCAGGGCAGGCAGGGACACGGAATTTATAGAGAGAGAGAGAGAGAAGAAGCCTTATGTTACATGATGCACGATTTACACGTTAGGCGACTGCAGTCCGGAGATGCAATTTTAGTTGGCAGTGCTCTATAAGAGCTTGTGCACATACTGAGAAAAGTGTTTGGAGATCGAGATCGACTTGGCCACTGGCCAACAGAACTATATTCCAATTTAGCATATGCTAACTCACGAATTACTTCATTCTACCATTCGCCGTTTATTTTCACCTCCTGAATTTGCGCTGCTGAGGAGAACCTAAAATTAGGTGGATGAACTGGGAAGTGGGACTTGTTTCTGTCCAACTTTCTGGGAAGAGCATGAGATTTGAGAGAGACAGTCAGTAGTTGCGCACCGCTTCAGAGAGAGAGAAGTGCTGTGGGGAAGTGGTCCAGTCCTCACAATTGTGCTGTGGAAGTGCAAGTGTTCTTCCTCTGATGGGATCGTCATGAAGGAGGAAGAATTATTGCGCTCCCGGGACTGCACTGCTGACACCGCTATGGCACTATAGCTTATTGCATTCGTAGTCGCATCCAAAATTTCGCGTCTCAACTAACGCTGGCACACCACCACCGTCCATCCACATCCAACACCATCATGTCCACTTACAGGAGTGACAGAGATCCCATGTTCTCCAATCTAACAGCGCTTCGACATCGCTCCCTAAGTTATGCTAGATCAAGTCCGTCGCCCTCATTGAAGTCGACCGCTTCCACCCCTACTAGATACGTGCTTCCGGAAGTATCCACAAATCGGGCCAGTAGCCACCAGCCGCCAAGTAGAAGAAAACCACTCGCTTACCCCCAAGACGGAGTTGTCATACGAGCAGGATTCTCCATTCTTCCCCCAGGCATCTCCAGAACCACATTCAGAACAAGATTTGAGCCCAGTCCTGCGCACACCGATCCATCGACAGACTCTGCTCGTCTCTCTGCTCAAATCAAGGATTTCCTCAAAAGATCCGATCACATCGAACAACAATGGCAAGATCTGAACCCAACAAAACGACGATTCTCCAGAGCCAGAGACCAAGTTAAAACTTCCATTGCCATCAGAAGCTACCAGTTCAGCCATTCGAGCAGCTTAGCAACAATCGACGACTTGGATTCCTATATTTTACAACACTCAGAAACACAGTCACTGTTAGAAGTTCCGAATCCGTTCGATGAGGACGGAAGTCACAGGGCTGTCAGTCCGCACGATGGCTCAGAGGTTGACAGCTTGGCACTAGATGATGATCTCCAAGATGAAAGACCAACAACCATTAGAAGGACAAATGCACTTGATAATCTTAACAGACTCTCAGTACCACAATGTGATGGCTTTGGTAGATATCGTGGCAGACGTCGGGTAGAGCAACACACACAATTTAAATGTTAACTATTTTATACGTGCAAATCATCCACGTGTCTATAGAATTATCGTGTCCGTCGTAGCCCCAAATCCCATTATCTTCTAGGCTGTTCGTACTTATGGCTCTTGTGACATGTATATGTTATTGTAGTGTACACGTGCTATATTGTTGACAATACAAAGTTCATTGTTGATGATGTAGGTAAGCGAGCTTAGTGCAGAGCTGAATGAAGAACAGGGTACATCGGCCATCACCGCAGAAAAGTTGGAGTTGGAAATGAATGAAAAACAGAAACTGGAGAGCCAATTAAACCACGTGAAAAGTCGATATCAAAATTTAGAAATGGAAAAAAATCAGCTAGAGCTTGACTTGGAGTACTCAATATCAGACGTGAATGGGGACGGGACTCCCGAAGACTATAACGAGGACTCTGTCTACAAGTATGAATTTATTTTGAAAAGAGCACACATGAACACAGAATGATCTTTTCCACTGTTAATTATTTCCGGAAACACCTTAATTAATAGTTCAGTGAATCGTCGTATAAATAATGCATTGTTTACAATTTTATTCTTAAAGTGTTTTCTGGTGTCATGCTTAGAAGTATTTATTTTAATCTACTCTTATGTTTTGATAATGACACCATACTTAACAGCAGTGCCTACACCATTTGGGGCGCAGGCGATATTATAAGTGTGCAATCGTTACCGCTGGTTGTTGGCAATATGAACTCTGTTAATATGCATCAGAATTCAAGTTGTTTCCTATTTCGTCACAATTTTTCCTGCAAGAATGCTTAACTTCACAGTTCACAAACCATTTAAATGATTAACAGTGGGAAATATCATGGTCGTTGTAAATCTATAGCGAATCTGAATTGCTTTTCTAGCGTTAGTGTAATGTTCTGTTGCAGCCGTATTAAGGTCAATACTACTATCTCACTAATGAGTGGCAATAATGTGTAGGAAATGCAAGATTTATGTTTATTGTTTCAGACAACGCTTTGAAAGAACAACTCGTGAACAAGAAATTCTTAAGCAAAGACTGAAACAGCGCGAACAAGATCATCTGGATCAAATAATGGTGTTGAAGAAATCTTTGGAAAAGAAGGTAAGAGATTGAAAGTGTTTGTTGCTAAGTCTATTAAAATGCATAATGAATGTAATCTGGTAAACTTGTTACAATTATGCTAATATCCTCACGGCTGTGCGAGTAGTGCAGCGATGCGTGGGAAGAAGCAGAAGAACAACGTCAGATTGTAGCTCAACTCAAACGAAGAATTCAAAAATTAGGTTCTGAGCTCTCTGATGTGCGATGTTTGCTACAAGAAGAATCATCAAGATGTTCCCTCTTGGATAAAAAACAACGTAGGTTTGATGCGGAGCTGTCGACTGTAAATACTCTGTTAGACAAAGAACGTTTGAACAAGGAAAGGATAGCAAGAGAAAGAGACTCGGCTCTTATAGAAAAAGATTCAATTTACAATGAATTACAGGTAAAGAAACATTTTAATATTTTCTCAATTTTTTTGTAATTTTTTGAATGAATTGTTCGTTTTATTTTATCTACTTCAATTCATTTTACAAGATTTTTCATGGTTTGAGATTACATTATTTTGTCACTGATAATGTTGTAGTCATTAAAAATGGAGCTACACATCAAGGAAACAAAACTGGCCAGTATGGAGGCAGAGCTTGAAGAATCGTCTCGCTTAGGAGAAAGTAGTGAGCAAGTTGTCTCGCTTCGTAAAGCAAAAAATGACTTACAAATTAAAGTGAAGGATCAGGCAAGCAATTTTTTCTACTAATGCTGATTAATGCTGTGTTAGTATTATAGTAGTATTATTATGGAGAAGGAAGACCAGATAACTTAATAAATTAATTTTAGGAGGAAGAGCTAGATGATATGGCTGGTCAAGTCCAAAGTCTGGAAGGAACAAAAATCAGATTGGAAATGCAATTAGAACAAATGAGAAAAGAGTATAAACGAGAAATCCAACAGCGAGAGGAAGAGATTGAAGATGTACGTTCTTCGGCTCACAAAAAAGTTAAAGGTACTCGAATAGAATTTTATCACACAATTTACATGTAAATCGCCGTGACTGTTTTTAGCATTTTAAAATAACATTTTTTTCTCTCTTTTATAGCACTGGAATGTCAATTAGAAGCCGAACATGAAGAAAGAACATCCATTCTGCGTTCTAAACAAGAATTTGAAAGGAAGTTGTTCGATATGGAAGAATTATCTGCAAGTCGTAGTGTATCGCAAGAGCATGTGACTCGACTGAAAAGAGAGCTGAAAAGAACGCGTGCCCTTCTAAAAGACGCACAGACCATGTTAGAACAATCTAAAAATGATGCTCTCGGGAAAGGAATGCTCCGTCAACTTAGACATCAGCTCGAAGATTCCGAATCACAGCGAGTGCGAATAAGTCGAGCTAAACAAAAGGTAGTTGCAATGTGCGCATTTGTTTTACAATCCCAATCTGTCTCTCTTTAGTGAGAATTCGGAAGTTACGAAGGTCACGCAATTATGTACTTTTCCTAGGTTGAAGAGGAGCTGGCAGATGTTTTGCATCAGTTGGAGGATATAACCAAAAGTCGTAGTGAAGCCGAGAATGTCAAGAATTCACTACTCAGAGAAAAATCCCAATTGCAAATGCAGTTTGAAGAAAGTGAAGAACAGTTAGCGGAGGTCCGAACTTAACATTAAATGTCACTTTATGATGCTACCAAATTTATACTTTTGAGAAATTACAAATATTTAGGATAATTCTTGGTTGTGAAGAAAGTTTAATAAGTTGGCTGCATCATTGAAATATGCCAACTCTGTAACAATTTATTTTTCCAATCACTTTTTAGGTGATGCGAAAATATAAAGCCAGTGTTGAACAATTAACGTTGGATCAAAACACTTTGACGGAACAATCAATGCAAATTAGTGAATTGGAGGTGGCAAATTCAAGTTTAAGGGAAACCATTGCGGAACTCAGCGCTAAGTTGGAGTCTTTGGAAGGCGATCAAGTATCCCAACAAATTCAAAAAAGATTTCAGATGAAAATCAGAGAACTTGAAACACGTTTGGAATTAGAGTGTACAACTAAGGGTCGTGTAGAGGTAAGCTTTTATTTTTCGTGCCTTGTGCTTCCATAAAAGATTGTAACACTTGTCATTTGGTGTTGGTGTAGGGACAAGTGGCCAGATTAAAAGAACACATTGAAAAATTTCAAGAAGACATTAAAAATCTACAATCAAGAGAATATTTGGCACTGGATAAATGTAAAAAAACAGAGAGGCAGTTAAGGGAATGTAAAGAAGAAATTAATCGATTATTACAAAGGGAAACCGAGGCTCAATCTCGAAGAACAACTTTGGAAAAACAGCTCGAAAGTTCTGATCTAGAGATTTCAACACTAAAGGTGAATTTTCGAATCAATTAAATTATGAATTCAGCTAGCATTAGCATTAAAAAATCCACGGAATTATTCCAGAACATTTTGCTATTGTTTTTTATTCATTATAGAATGACTTGAAGTTGGCGATGCAAAGGATAGAAGATTTAACAACGGCAATAAAAGAATGCGATGACGTAACGGATGAGGAAGACGAAGACTCATCTACAGAATCCGTGACATCAGACACGGAAATTTCCGAAACTTTTAATACACCACAGATGCAGTTAGGAACAGGTGCTAAGAATATAAGCACTGGGAGTCGCACCAACAGCGAATCCTACGCTTGATAATATAGTTAATATTTACATCAAAGTCTGTGCGTGTGTGTATGTGTGTGTGTCTATGCATTTGATATGTAAGGCTCAAGAACATTGAAACTTTATTATTAGTATCCCCACCTCCAATTTAAGATATCTCTAGTACTTTACATACCAATGCCACTACCACACTATAGACAGTCTGTGGAGATGTGAAGTCAAAATTGTTCTTTGTTTTCATTTCCAAAATTTTAATTTTTAAACTGGACAATTTTAGAAATAAATATTGCAAAAATTTAATTCGCTTCCATTTTCGAGTTAATTCTATTATAACCGTATTTTCATTAAAAATCATACCGAATCGAGTTGAAGTCATGTATTTGTAGTCGCATTTGATCTCAAATGAATAATTTGTTGCTAGTAGCCCTTATTCTATTTGTCATTAGATGGAAGAAGATTCCTTAAATTTCATAACTATTTATTGACACAAACTGTACTTAATGGTTTAGAATTAAATGAAATTATCATAAGTTCGATCGGAGTAAAAAAATCGTCATTAAGACATTCGTGCCACTGGCTGTCTACACTTGTTTAACTCCATTCGCCATCAACTGTACATTACTATGAACCCAACTAAATCTATGATCTAGTAATTGAAAACGAAAACAATGTTTTAATAGCTGATCGATGTACGCTGTAATTAGTAAACTCGGAAATGCCGAATTATTTTATATATCGTGTTAAAATGCATATATTCCTGTAATCAATATGAGGACTCTGTCAAGTAATAGTTTCAGCGTAATGTTACATTACATCCGTGTACATTCGAAAATCTTTTGCACGTTCATCCAATACCTTCTCAAACTTACATACAATTACAATGTCAACCATCAATTTATCTACAAACCATATTTCATATCCATTATGTAATAACTTAATAATACCTAATATATACAGATAATAATAAGACCGCAATAAAGCCTGCAATGTTTATCGGCTATTTGTCCATTTAAAATATTCAATATTTATTGTTTCAAACAGATTACAATAGACAAGGGCGGAACCAGCATGGGGTTTCATGTGTTCAACCCCCCTCGAAATTTAGCTAAGCACTAGATATAATTCCATTTTTGCCAAAAACTCCAGAAAGTTTCGCCTGTGGCTCTTTATTACACGGTGTAGTACAAAACTAACACGTTCCTTCCTAAATGTGATTTATGTACTCATTTTAGGTAAATTTGTTCAAAAACGTTTC
>JABASC010004682.1:0-11437 GCA_019776185.1 Plutomurus gul | reverse complement strand
GTACCGCACTTATTTACTTGGACATATATTGTATGCATGACAATAGAAAGAGTTATTATATAAAAGGAGATTCTATTTAGATTTGTGTGTGTACATTTAGGTGGTAGAAAGACACTTCAGCACGGTAGAAGAGAGAGGTTCTGGAATTCGCTCCACACTGTGCTGACGCTGAAAAGGTATAAGTTGAAGTGTGTGAGCAAATGAATATGGATCTATTCAATCCGCCTTGTGTACAGTGTACACAGGGCTAAATAAGTGCACAGATGAGCAATACAACATATATTACGTGTACATATGATGTAGTAGTGATATAGTAGGTAGCTGTGCGAAAGTGCTGTGCTCTGCTAACTCCATTCAACCGCCTCAACCTATTCCCCATTATAAAGCTGTTGGTAAAATGTGTTTCCTAGTTATGCTCACAATGACGACAATCTTGATGATGATAATAACACACTCAAATCACATCAAATCCTGCATTGGACTACTAAACTTTCGTAGACGTACTCCAGAATGTGCCTTAACTGTATTCATGGATTTTCAAAGTACTATGTGGGGAAATTCCAATGCCAATGGGTACTCGACCCGCATTCAAGTGAGCTGAACTGAAACAAGGCAAAGTGGGAGAGCATTTCATTTGCATTATTGGTGCTTATGTGATGGTTATGTGCATGTCATGTCAGCAGACCAGAAAGGCTAACGTTTTCTTCTTCAAGCCAAATAGTCACAGAAATAGCAATGTGTGCTTAAAAACAACATGTAAGTTTTTATGTGCAAAGCTTCATTTATATTTCCATTAATTTCACTCGGAATGAGTTGCATATGGGGGATCTATAAAAGAATTGCATTTTTGGGGGAAAAGGCAAGTAGAATTATGTTATCTCTGGTTTCGTTTACAATTGCAAAAATAAAATGATATTTTCGGTGCTGGAGGCCGATCACATTCAGTTATGAGGAAAGGGGGAGAGCTGCTCCCAAAGAAAACATTGAAGTACGTAACTAATGCTTGTAACTCCAGGCTTTGTGTACATAATTATATTAAAATTGGGAATTCGACTCCGTCAGCGCACTTTGGCCTCTTAAATTTCGTTAAGCAAGCAAGAAGCCTTTCTGGCTAGTATTCCACTTGGTGCACAATTTGAATCTGCATACAAGATAGCCTTGCTACTAATATTACATGAAATTAGGATGGAGAACATTCATCGCATTTTGTGTCTCTGTGGTCTCATACTAGTCGTCTCCCTAATGCTACAACATTTTCCTTGGCCCTTCTCCTCAATTCATTTTGGTTTTATTAATAATAGTCTTTGATGCGAATAATTTTTTCATAATATCATATAATTTTTGGCAGACTCAGAATTTTAGCACCTTTAGTTCAAAAATAAGTTTTATACATTTCAAAAGACTGCCAATGGGAATTTTAATCTTAGGGCACAAACGGACATGCACACAGATGTGCTTTGCAACCAAGTATTATAAATATTTAACAGTGAGTTGAGCGCGACTCATTTTGCTTGCAGCATTGGCACACTTACTTTTTCACTGTCACCAAGTCTTTCTTTAGCCACTTATTGATAATAACATGTCGTGGTAAATACGGTGGAAGGAATTGTACGGAAAATTGTCGGTAAGTCATTATGTGTCGTGAATGAACTGGTGAGAAGCGAAGACTGTGCTTCTCCACACGAGCAACTTTGAATGAGAACCTTAGTGGCAGTATCAGAAAATAAAAGTGGAAAGTTGTATGTACCTTATACTACGGTGGAGGAGCGTAGTACGAATAAACTGGAAGCAGGGAGAAACAGTTTCCACAGCTAGTATTTGCTGATATTTCTACAAGAGTTGGGAAATGAGTGGTTCAATTATTCATTTAATGTTGAGATTCGTGAAGTGTGTGACTACTACGCTGTCAATGCTGTGCACCAGTATACAGCTCGTTTCTGAAGCACATATGCACACTAGAAACAAGCAATGGAACGTTTCGGTTGATCATGTTTCCTTAGTTTTGTTGGTTTCATTCCATTCAGGACTCTGTGCGTGCTTTTGTGTCCGGGTGGATGGTAGGAAGAATTAAGCGGGCTTCTTAGTTGTGTAAATCAAAGAGAAGGAAAACGAAAGAACGAACTTTCGACTCGAACTGCGTACTTCTTTCCACTTACCATAACTGATACCATAACGTACCACTTGAAGCAAACTTTCTCACACATTAAACACAATTGCGACTACGAAATTGGGAGCACACATTTATATAACCAGCGTGCATTACGAATTCATCGTAATGGCATTTGTATTGAACCTCGTATGTGTTTGCTTTCTCCAGTTTAGTGATAATAGTATGTTTGGGATTTCTAAGTACAACTAGAGTGGATCACACACTTGCAGCTGCTATATATTTAATTCGGATTCTTTTACTAAAATGTGTCCAGCACACCCTCCAATGCATCTTATAAATTTTTTTAATCATTAATAGATTAATATTTGAATATCCCCTTTCTATTCAAGAATTTTGTTATAAATACAAATTTTCAGCCTACGTGAGCAAATTTTTTTTTATAGAGAAAGATTAAAAATTTCGATGGACCACAGGAATCGAAACGGGAATTAATAGATTGTTGATACGGATATATTTTGCTCTGCGCAAAGTACCAGTACTAAATAATTATATTTTAGATAAAAATGCGGTACTTACAACTTTAATCATTCATTTAAAGTAGGAATGGTGCAAATGTAAGGTTTAACGATTAGTACCTATTGTTATTATTAATATTTATTGATATAAGCTCTATATTGATCCTAATTTGGGGCACTGCTCCAAAAATTGATGTTAGAATGATAGAAAATGTTAGTAGGAAAGCGGGGCGTTCGCTTCTGAAAAAAATTGATTTTGTTGCTAAATTAATGACTGAAGAACTCGGTGGTTATTACCTCATTCTCTCTATAATTATGAATTGTGTAAAGCGACCTATTTAATTAGTAGTGGACATTGTACTCCGTTCTTCTAAAATTACCTACAATTTGAGAGTATTAACCAAAAGGTTACACGCAGCGGTTCCCACTCATGTATATTCTCGAGCACTCATGTTTCCAGGTCGTTCTCGTATTAGGCTCTCTTGAAATGGTGTTCTCTACCTTAGTAAACATGACTCCGTAAAACTTTCAAGGAATCTCTCTATTTACTTATTTACTAACATAAGCTTTCAATTATCTACATTAATGTAGAAAGTCAAATAATGTAAATATCACCATTGAACGGTAATATGTCTCACTAATCATGCATATCATGCTTATCAATTACTGACTTGATTTTTACTTAAGTATATAATTTGCCCAATTTAAATTAACTGATTGCAATCTCACAATGAGTTTTTCAGGTTACAATATAATACTTATTATTGATCTGATTACTTGTACTTCTGATATATATTCAGCAATGAGAAGACCTTTTGTAAGGAAATTGTCTAAATAAACACAATAATAAAAATACATATTTGTACAATATGATCTCGTTACACTTGACTAAATATTATATCCCATGGTATTTGTGACCGGATTACATTCGTTGCATACTTTTAATATAGCTAACATTTTAGCCAATAAAAAATTGTAGCGTTTTTGGTAGCTTGTAAAGTTACGATGGAAAGTTTCGCACTAACTTTCTCAGACATTTTTTGTATTTTTTATTGACTAAAACGATTTTGAAGAAACTCATGGATATGCAATAAAATATAAAGATGAATGGTCGTTTTCTGGCTGTTCTTTTGACTTGCGCTTGTCAGTGTATCCATAACGATTCTTGTCACTTAGTATTGAATTTATTATACTGTAGTGACTGATAGAAAATTATTTTTTAAGGAGATGAGAAAGAATGTCTGATGTGCGTACTTACTGATGAAATAAGACAGGAACGAGAAAGTCTACTTACGACTTATTAAAAAACAAAAGTTTACATACATTATTTAAAATGACTTGCTAACGGTAGAAGAGCTCGTTATTGGATTGGTGACAATGTAATGACTATCGCTTCCTTACTTGTGTGTCATCATTTTTAACTAATATTTGTTTACAAACTTATAGACTATTATACATATTAAATTAAAAAAATCATATAAGGTTCTTGTGGTCTTTCAGCATATTTGGAAATTCATACATACTTTTAAATAAGACACAGTCCTTAAGTGCAGATTTGAGTCACAGTGCAATTATGTCGGGCGGACGTATTGGTACATGTTGGTGCGTGGAATTAAATGAAATTAGCTGTCAATCAATTTCCTTCCTTTCGTAAACAAACAATCGAAATGCAGCTTTGAATAAATACATCAGATTGCCTTATTTCAATAGGATCGGGAGAACACTATAAATCTAGGTGAACTAAATAAGTACCAAGCAGTAAGCAGTCGCAATATATATGAAGACCACTAAGCCAGCAGAATGGGTACTTTCTATATGTATATTGTGAGGATCGTCAAACACATAATTTCATGTTCACTATAAGAAACTAAAATGATTTGCAAGAACAATAATTAGAGCTTTGGTAGTTTTTTTGCCATTGTGATATTGAGTTTGTCTCCTGTTTGGAGTTTTTGCGTGTCAAAAATAGAAAGCTACACAAATATCAAAATATTAGAAAGGAGTCTTTTTACACTTGGCACAAAGGGATCTAAAACCTTTATTTGCAATAACCCATAATTTGCATTGAAGTGCATGGGTACCTTCTTCCATTGTGAGCTGAATTGGTTTGAATAAAAGCAGCTAGGAAAACGTAATGGGAATACTTACAAGTATTGATTCTACATGAAAATAATAGTGCCATGCAGCTGGAATGTGAGAATTCTGCTACTACAAGTACTTGGTGAAAAAATTATAGGGTCATGCAAAATTATTCAGTCTAGAAATTTGACTACAACCGACTCTAACTGACCTAACAAATCACCTATATGCTTACCAAGTGATGGATTGGTAAGACTGCCGCCACAATTGGGAAATCGCTTTTGTATTGGTATTCAATTAAATGTTATTTGCATTCATAATAAAGAAAAATGCCCTTTAGAATTACATTCACATAAAATATTGATTTCTTCCAAAGGACACATTAGTATCCCATACCAGGTATTAGAATGTTTCTGGAATACCCAATGTGTATAAAATATTTTACTACATGATTCTGTTCATATTTATTTATAATTTCATAATATCTTAAAAATATTTTCGGTCCCTATCTTGCATGCATGAAAAAAAAGTCCACAATTAAGTTTTTTCTCTCGATTTATTCACGAAAGAAGTCTTTAATGAAAGAAAACTCTGCGCGGATACAAGAACTCATGGAAGTAACAAAATAAAGTTTTTTTTTGCAAAATATTTCAATGTTGTTACTTTAGACATTACTGAAGGCGTTGAAATGCGATACAACAACAAAATCCATTAATAACAGGCGTGCTAAGTCTTTATTTTTTAGTTTCTCAAGATACATTACTAACATTACATATTTCATACAAATTGCATTGCTCTCTTCCTTTCCTCTCACAAGCTATTACAAAGTCAAGGCTGCGCGTTCGTGGAGCATTAAAGGATTTTCTTGATTGATGCTGCACACCTACATGTCCCAGCACACACACACACACACACACACACCACTTTACTTACATAATTCACTACACGGATGCAAGTAGCCGCTTTCAAATGCTCTTTTATTACATAGTCTCTTCCAACACAACTCTCTTACATTCTCGTTATTAATCTCTGTTTAATGGCGTAGACAAGTGTAGATTTTTGAGCAGAATCAATGGAATAAGTTGATTATTCTCATTCACAATGCAATTCGTACGGATTATATAAATTTCAAGGAAAACTAGCTTTTTGCCTAGCGTTTACGGGTTTGCTAAATCTACTTGCTATTAGATGCAAATTTTTTATTATATCAATTCGCCCTTGGTCATCTGTTGGCAATAACTTCTCAAACAACTCCGAAGAGCATTAATAAGTAATACGCATCTATTACACAATATGAATTTTATGTATTAATATAATAAATTATAATTTTGAAGCGTAACATGGCAAAGGTCGTTTTTATAATATTTCCTGCCTTTTTATTATGACTACCCGATTCCTCATTTCTATGCTCATCATGTCTGCATGTAGCAATTACTCATTGTGTCGTAGGAGTCCTGTATTTGCAGCTTCAGGCAGCTTGTTATCACTACTTACATACTCAACTCACACCATGTCATTTATATGTTCACTAGAAAGCTCCCACATTTAATTTTTAATAGACTCATTATTGCAGGACGATGACGACCAGAGCGTTCATGTGACTCAATAGTGGTGTTATAACCACCTGGCACATTGGTGTGTAATACTCGGTACTTTGTGTAGTGTTATTATTTCAGTTTCACTACACGACCGTATAGGCTGCACTAAAAAGTAAAAGCAGGATCATATGTTTATGTTTATTCGGCGCCATAAAAACTAGTGCGTAACTAAATGCTACGAGTCTCATAATTACATAGCATGAGTTAAAAGCATTAACTCCTTGAATAGAGTCAGCACAGCGCAGCACGTATAATAATAATAATAATAACAGCAAAGGTATGCGAAACCATTCTAAACAAGGCAATAGAGAAACTGCAGAGAAAAAAGAGCACCTGGGTATTGGTATCATGAGGGAAAGGCAGACAAACTAAGTCAACTCAAGCCACCAACAAGCAAAGTTTTTGTTTACTTTTAAACCCAGACCCAGCAATGTGTATAGTAATGCCTAGTGCTACCAGCTCACTACGGAGTCTAAGCTACCTATGTACACCCTTTTACACAGTGACTTTTCGTTTTCGCAAATCCATACTTTTTACCTTTGTACACATATGTAGCCACACATTCAGTACTGTGTACTTTGACAAATAGTGTTAGTATTTTCGTTGGCTTTCGACTCCATCACTGCTCATGCATCCACTAGATACTACTCACTTTCTCCATAAAAGGTAGCCGAAAAACATTGTGAGCTTTGCCACTACAGTGCACATTGTGTAGTAAGTTAAATGTATGGCATTTCTATGATATATTACATGATGTCGTTTCACGAATGATGTAGTGCTACTTAAAGCTTGTTTAAGGTGCTCCGTACTCAAATTTCGGTCTGAGTGTCTATAATGCAGTGTGTAAGTCCATAGCTGTTCACGTTACTTATGTTACACATACGAGTTTATTTGTTTCGATACTAATGTTCTTGCTTTCCTCTTTCCTTCCTCGAGTTTATATAGGAAAATAAGGCAATGCTACATATTTCTTAGTTGGACCAACTTTTTGCAATGCTTGACTTAAAGGAGAAAGCCACTCTTGAACAAAATAGATTTTCACCATCGGCAAAGTGTAAGGTTCAGTTTGACTTCTGCACTACTAGCATTTCATAGTATCAGTAGAATACTGTGCACCTACACAGAAACAGTCTCGCTTTTCTGGAGCCCAGTTAGCCTCAATTGGAATTGCACGAGTCGACATGCAATGTGAACTTTTATTCTTCTACGTTCTCTTATCTAGTGTACGATTTCATTACTTACTTAATGTTAACGGTTGACTTGTATGGAGGTATTGTGTTCAAATGCATTATGCATTGATGTATGAATTCCTTTTATTGCGTATAGCGTAGTACATATCTATGGGTTGTATTTGTAGGCCACAACTCATATTGGAGTATGTACAATTTGTACAAACTGGTGAGTTGTGTTTTCGGCTCCTATTCATTGTGTAGCCGAAAGTTATAAACTACTAACATACTTTCTAATATCAAAGGACTCTGCTTTCTTTTTCTTGGAGTTGTATTAAACCCACATGGTCTCACATTATACTGGTAGTTTCTTTGTACACTTAATTTATTGGACATGTGGCAATTGTGTATCACAGTCTAAGTAAGTAGTATACATAATTATTATGATGGTCATGTGAATTGTATATGTAAAGGGTTATGTCATACTACTTAGGTACACCCTTTGAATACAAACGCTAGTAGTATATACTACACAATCCCTATGAGGTCTAATTAATAAGCATGCAAAACTTGGATATTTTCTAAATAAAGAAGATAGCGACTGAAAAATATTTATAAACGTTTTTTCAAGAGGTAACCCTCAATTAAATATACAAAAGGATAGGAAATAAGAGTTTAAATCATATTAAATATGGAAAGCGTGTAGACTATAATTTAATATTGGTAAAAATAATATTTCACTTGGATTTAAAGTAGAACAGCAAGCTTGATGAGAAATATGTCCGATTTCTTTCCCACCTGATCTAATATTCATGAAAAGAGAGCAAGCACATAATTGAACTTTAAGTTAGCTACATGTAAACAATTTTCCCTGTAGTAAAAACTATTGTTGCTCGTTGTTTGTGAAAAGAAAACAGCTTACTTATTATTATATTCTCTAGTCGTTTTTAATTAAATAGGTATAAACCCTCAAGTGTATCTTTTACTATTACTAACTAACCAACGGGCCCGTATCCAGAAAAGTATCCTACCGGCCCATAGGCTGGATATGATACTTATACATACTATACTGATACTCTGCCACTGCCAAACTGCCAACCAATCCAACTACAACTTACAACAAAAACTTTGACCAAGGGGTTCAATAAAGAGTGGTTAAGTATTTTATTTATTTACAGTAATTTCCCATCACATTGGGAAATGTGTCCGTACAATAGTACACAATTTCTTATTTTAATAATTTTAAGATTACCAACTGGATTATATTCTAATAATGCCCATCTTTTATTTTGCAGGTTGGATGTCTCATCTCAAAAGATTTCCACGTTTTGGATAGTCTAATGATCTGAAAGCGGTAATTTTAAAAACTGTTGTCATTCACCAAATGCGTTCACCGTTTCGAAGGAGAAACCTATCCTAGGAAAATCATCGAAATACCTGCAGATGTACCAGCAAACAATTTTAAATGTACTCATCATGGGAAACGACAAATGTGCTGTGAATATTTCATTAATACGACATTAGGATTAAGAAACTAAAAATGAAATTTAAAATTTTACTATTTCTTTGAAATTTACTGTGTTCATTTTGTAGAACCGTTCAGTGAAAGATTTGAAACAACGTATTTCACCGCGTTGGTTCACCATTACATTTTCTACGAAACTGTAAAACTGAAAACAAGCTGCTTGAAATTAGAGAAGAGCTTTACCAACGATTAGTGTCTCAGATAAAATACAAGATAATTATGATGAGGAGCAACACTGTTAAAGGAACTAAGGGTGGAGTCTACACTGCAAGACCCATCTGTATTCCATTCTATTTTTTAATCATATTGATGTGCTGTCGCAATGATCTCCTTGGACAATGTGCAGGAGCAGATGACATTTCTGATGCTGACAAGCCAAGTAAGTAATCACACTGCATTTTTAACAACCTTAGTTAATCATTGCCCACTTAAAAAGCAACAAAGTTTTTCCGTAGCAGGCAAGACTATGAGCATTGATATTAGGTTTACGGTTCAGTGGTCTCATTTAGAATTATATATCCAATTAACGTTTATGTAAAACTACGAGTATTCAACATTAGGTGTTTGAATGCTTTTCTACTTTGCACTCACGCAACACAAGGATAAATATTGCAAATAAACTTCTCATTCGTTCTACTAGTTTTAAAAGCTAACTTCTTCAACTTTTAATTGAGAGCTAGTTCGAGTTGTTCAATAGGTAGAAATCTCTGTAATTGGATGGATTTCTGATTTGGAAAATTTTCCCTTTGAATTTTCTTCAACTCCATTTCCTAACCAACTGTATACGATATTTAATGCAAAACTCTGGATCATTAAAGAAACTCTGCAACCAAATAATTTGTATAACACGTTAACGAGTTGCAATAAATTCTGTACATAGCGACAGCAGAAATGTTGCAAATGCGTTTAATAAGCTATTGTAGTTATTTAACTCTGCAAAAAATAATGCTAATTTATTCAGCAGAGCTTCAAAATTCTCTGACCTTGTGGAAAGGAACTACGATGTAGTTTAGAGTGGCATAGTTCATAGTACGTACAAAGATTCATGAATTAGAGAAATTCCAATAATCAACGGTACGTAGCAATTAGTTGTATGATTGTATTATTTATATCCTCTGTTGCCAATATTGTTTTAGTAATAAGTATACCAACACATTTGCCAACAAATATAAGTAATTAACAAAATATTGTAATTCATGGTTAGTTATGAATAATAGGTAATAGGTTCCCCGAGACTTGGAAACTCAAAATTATTACCAATATTATTTTATTATCTACTATTATATATATGAAGTAGGAATTTTATTACTATTCAATTCAAACTGTCAAGTAATTTAGACAAAGGAAATATATTACAATAGATTTTCAATATTTAGAGATTTTTACTCTTTACTCTGCCCACCCACACGTACAATGAGCGTTGTATTTTTTACCCAATACTTATCACATATCCATCCTTGTGGTGACTGGTGACGCATTTGGACTGGCACATTTGCACATGGGTCCGGAATACCTACCCTGCACACAATTATCATTGGTCCTATACAAATCCTTACCATGGAAGGTGCACACACACTGATATTTACACAGCAATTTATATTCAGTAATGTGACTGACATTTATCTCGTGGATGAAATAGCCAGTAAATNTTAGTCAAAACTAAACGGTGTCAACCCTGAAAATGCATTATTAGTCTTGTGTATTTCTTTTCATTGCCTGTCTCTGTCAGGCGTGTATCCAGCCCAGCCTATGCCCCCCCCCAAATCAAAAATTAATATGGGAAGGATAGGATGCGGGGTATGTGGCTAAATGGTCTAAATTAAGAAAGGATATGGGGGCCCCCCGCCAAATACATTTTTCTGGATACGCGCCTGTCTCTGACCACAGACCCATTTTCATTTTTGAACATCATTTGTACACCTAAATTTTCAATCAGACCAATTGCCATTACTAAATGCAACTTATCAACAGATTGCTTCATATCAAACAGTTGTTTTAGTAAATATATAACATGTTTGCATAGTAATTTTAGTACAAATATACTGGAGCAGTATTCAAAATGACAGACCATTTAATAGAAAACTGATGTGAAAATAGAGATAATAATAGGTGTGTCACCCATTATCCGAGTAGTCCAGTTATACTGCCGTGGCCCGCGCTGCTGGTGCTGGATAAATAATTTAGGATCCATTTAATGTTGCGTGGTTAATTTGATATTATTGGTATTAAGCTGAAAAGCTGTCTTAAAATAACAAATTGTTGTTCAATGGAAATTAATGGTATGGTATATAGATAACCAGGTATTCGTTTTTCAACCAAAGGTTAGCAACCTTAAATACCCAAATCTTGTGCACTGTGAATAATTGGAGACTAACACGTAGATTCCTCATTAAAATGAATGAGAGCATCAAATTTGAATATTTTACTAAGCAAAAAGCTTC
>JABASC010004681.1:0-11443 GCA_019776185.1 Plutomurus gul | reverse complement strand
GCTACGGAGGCTACGTTTTCCCACTGCCTTACTCTGACCGGTTAGCCGCACCTAGGGAATTTTTCTTCCCGTCAGAATACAAGCAACTTTTCATGACACTGTGCAATTATTAACTGTGTTCAATTCTAATTAAATTTGTGTGCATTAGAATAAAAAATTGAATTCATAGTCACGTATACATATACAGGGGATTCCTTAAGCAGGTCATCAAAAATTTGTATCATAATTAATATAGTCGCTATCCCTTTCATTCTATTTAAAGCACAGTATGTATGTTTGTAAATGTAATCCAACGTAATTTAGATGATGACAGCTTTAATTACTCCACACTCATCTGTCAAGAAGATTAGAATTATGCCCCAATAGAAATTAGGGTGATGGTCGAATTGCTTTTCTCAAGGGCGCGTATATGTATTAGAAAAATTGGTACGCATGGACTAACTGTGCTCCATTCACACTGTTTGAGTTTATCAGAGAGATTATTGGAACGAAGTTCCAATATCTTGTCGAGAAGAAATGTTTGTTTAATGTCTAACTACATTTGTCATTTCAAATCGTAGTGCGTAATTATCACTCAGAAATTTGTCACCGAGGGCTAATTATAACTCAATTGGTGTTTCGCTATCTACCTAAACGAAGGCTTTACAATGTAAAGACCGCCGAGTCAAAGTAATATATATTGGGTAATTTAGCGTAATAAATGTATCGAGGATACTGAGAGGCAATCGTAGCTTAAATGTGTGAAGGCTTGGGTTGAGTCTTCAAGTTAAGAATATTACGATGCTAAGCAATGTGGTTGGGCTTCCATGTGACCTTATCTTGGCAAGCCTCTCGAGGAGTCTCACTCCGCCATGCAATGCTAATGCACCATGGTCTTAAATATCGGTACTACTATATAGAACTGGAAAGGGAAGGCGAAGGTTTATCCAGAGTCTGACTTAAGCCAGGACTTGTAACTATCGGTATAGACAATACGTCAGTACACGACGTGTTATAGGCGAGTTTGAAATGGACCCAATATACGTGGTCTGCTCACTTCCACTTCGACTACTCTATAGTCTGGGGTGGAACGCCTGCTAACATACATACATGGGTGTGGTCCCAACAGAGTCAGTCACTCAATTGGAGGTGTGACACCATCTGACTACGACATATAAACTCAACCAGAAAGGGCAGATCCAATATGGGGTTGAGAAAGGGCACTATCTCGCCCAGGTTGACGTAGGTCCGCCTAGACCATGTTGTGGAAGGGGGGTTTACACATCTAAACCCTAACATGTGGATCCGGACAATAAAAAAAGTTGTGATACACTCTAACATAAGCTAGTCCGACTATCCTTTGATCTAGATCTAACTAAAGTGTACAATATATGTATTAAAAAGAAGTAATTATATATAAAACCAAATTCTGTGGCATGCGCTTATGGTCAGATTTCACAATTACAACTCAACTAAAATTTGAAGCAGGTTAATCAACCTTTCGCGTATTTAACATGATTTCCTTCAGGTTGTTAATACAAATAATGTACAATGAAATGTTATCATTTATTTACCATGTAACAAATAACAACAGTTTTATCATGCTCATGGATTTGCCAGAGCACATCGTTTATTTCTGTTTACTGCAATGTCGCCAACTACACACTATCTCATTATTCCTACTCATTGCCAGTGTCTAAATTGCGTACGACTTGGATACAAACAAAAGTAGGGTTAACTCCCTTTCAGTTTTAATTCTGTTTCTTGTGAAATTTAGATGTTTGTGTCAAAATTGTCCATCCTTTCACCATTAGTTACTATTGAAGACTTTGCTTCCTTCCTCCCTTATTAGCAAAAAAAAATTATTTGAATTTGTCGTGTCTCCAAGTATCGCGAAAATTGGGTATTGCTTAATTCTATTGCGGAAGTTAGTAATTGCTTGTACTGCGCCTTGCTTTTTATTGCGCCATAGACTGTCCTAATGTCCACAAAAATATTAAACAAGTCCATATCACCCAACTTTTCAAAATATTTGCTTCCATGTTAACTCCTTTGTCAATATCAAATCGTATTTACTGCACAGTATTGTATCAATATGACATTACAGCCATTTGAAAAAAATCTTGGTATTTTACATCATTTCCATTGAAATAAGCTTTACGATATGTGCCATCACCTGAAGTCAATTGTTAGAAAGTGAAATGGTCATATCATCCTCTCAGTTCTTGATACTCATTTTTGTAATAGCAGGCTTTCAATGTCTGTGGAGTTCTGTTTGTGACGCGAACTTTTTAAGAAATAAGGGTGAGCCTGAGGCAAACAAATTTGCCAATTCTTTGACAATTGATGAGAGACTTCAATTCTCTCAATCTTTCCACAATGAGGTGGAAAGTACCGTAAGAAATTTGACACCTACGTTCCCCGAGTTGCCAAAAAGTGTAATCTTGAAAATAGAAAGTGAAGATTTGGAGAAAATAGGTGAGATTGCATCGAAAAATTTAAAAGATGCTGTCATAGAACTTTCTAAAAAATTGAACTTGTCCTTAAACACTTTGGATTTGAAAGACTTGGGGGCCGATGCATCCGGGAAATTAAGCAAAGCCCTTCAGAATGTTAATATTCATTTCTCATTGGATAAAAACACTGTGACTGCTATTGGTTACTTGTGCATCGTAATTGGATTTGTATTAGCCGTTCTGGTCATCACAACTGTAATAAGCATAAGACAATGTCGCAGTTTGACCCCTAAGTGTCCATTTTGCTACAAGAATTGTAGCTGTAGCAGAAAAAAAAAGCACCTTGAAATGGAAGAGAATTCCGAGGACGGACGGGAGCAGAAAACTGAAGAGGAAGGAAGAGGTCCAATTTGTAAGAGTCGCCAACAACAACCAATGTCAACAATGTTACCAGTTTTCCATAACCCATGGATTAAATAATTTCCGAAATTATGAAATATCAAAAGGGAGAAATCAACAAACAAACTCAAACTCCTCTTGTGAAGAACAGTTCATTGAACTGCTTTCAATAATTAATTTGAACTCTTTGTAAAACTGAAATGAACAATATTACTCCACGATATTATATTTTGAAGGTAGTCCAATAATCACCAATTTATAATAGAAAATCAGGCAATATTTGGTTTCCGAATGCAATAGTTAATTAAAAATCATTTGTTGAATTATGAAATGTAAGGCTAATGAATGAATTCGCAGCCTTTAAGGACAAATGGACGCATTTATTGAACTTTGAAGTTATCGTTATCAGTATGACGGTACCTATTTATTCAATGGCTTGGATTTCAAGTAATTGACGCTCCACTCTCCACATTCTATTATTTGAATAACTAATTTAATAGTTCTTCATTCCGTAATTAGACATCCAATCAGTGATAATGGTAGCTTTTGAAAAATACAGAATTGAAAAATCATTTTTTGCTGACCTATTATTCCATATTGGGGTTTTAATATCATTTTGCATTACGTGTGCGGCACGAAGATTTGTGCGCTAATTATCTGCTAAACTAAATCATTTAATAACATTACGTAATTCCTAAAACTAAATAGACACCATTTATACAAGAATTATGTACAGATAAAATCACATGGTTTGTTCTAAATACAACTAATTTAATAAATCAAACGATTGGACTAATTGTAGTTGGAGATTCCCTTAAGTTTGACTCAATTAACTTTTTCCCTTTCTCTCTCCATTGAACAGCATAATAACCCAGCAGGGCTACGAGGCACAATACAATGTATGTTATCACGAATGACGATGAATAAAAACTAAACCAATCATAGGAAGCTATTGATGCTCCAATATACTTCCACATCACAAAATTCGAGAAGGCGGCCACATTGTTGTCAGCAAAAGTAATGGCGTACTCAGCTAAATAAATAAAGTTAATACTCCCTTAGGGTATAATAACAATGAGGTGTAAAGAAAGTTTTTAAATATTTAAATAAATGTGTACCTGTAATGTGCACATTCCAAGCAGCACTCGCGGCACAATGTAGTATCAGCATAATGAGGGGAACTGCCGGCGGAAAGTCTAACAACTCCCTTTGTTCCATTATCAGGAAAATAACACATACAGTGATATTTACTGTGGCGGCCGCAGTAATCATCAAATTTCTTCTAAAGTACTTGGATAAGTATCCAAAAATTAGACAGAAGATTGCTTCACTAGTACCAACTAAAGCAAAAGTTTCGGCGAAAGTGAGTACATCATTCACAGGAAATAATCCAATCTAAAAAGTGGACACAAGTACAAGGTTTATATGTATTTGCATAAAATAGAAACTAAATCCATCTGTAGTAATAATAATGTTGTTACCCTGAAAAGATATAATATCAGAAGTGGTTGTATTCCATGCGAAAGGGTCAGCGGAATGATCAGGAGTTGATTGACGCTTCTTAATTGTTTGAGGGATGCCAGAAAATGGTTTAAAATTGTTACATTCGACGAATTCGTGTCAATCAAGTCATTTTCTTCGCAAAATCCAATTGAATCGACAAAGTACATGAATGCCACTAAAGGAAAGGTCCACTTTAATTATATTGAATATCTGGCAAGTCACCACTAACACTTTCAGCTCATGAAATTTAATTTGTAATGGCGATGCACTTAACACTACCAAAATTTTGCTGGGAGAAATAAAGGAGAAATGTGTTGTCCCCTTTTGGGGATTCCGAATTTTTGAACCGAGCATGTAGAATGCTTTATAACTTATTATGTAAGAAAAGTAGAAGTAAAGTTTTTTTTACCTGCAACAAGAACTCCAATTAAGCAAATGGTAAGAACTATTTTGGGATCGCTCATACTATCGAATACATCTTGCGACGAAAGCGTGATTCTTAGGCTGACAAAGCCAAACAAAATTCCAAAAAAACATGAAGTAACGTTTTCTACAGATGATGTTCCAAATTTTGAGAACCGATTAGCGGTTGTAGCAACATAGTAATATACTGCAACCCAGAGGACAGACGCGCACAATCTAGAATAAAAATTGTTTTTACAGTCGATATTTGTAACGTGCAATTCAGTTCGATCAGTGAGACGGGTGGTTAGTGGTATGGTGGGTAGGGAGTGCATTTATCCCTGCCCCTAAATGAGAAATTTTGCTAGTTACCCCTTTGCGTAGGTATTGTTACATTACATAGTAAATCAGGTCACGGCGGTAGTTTTTTATAGAACCCATTTAAAAAATAAGGTGAGATTTACCCTACTGACGAAGATGTATAGTAGACCTAGACAACTTGAGTGAAAGCATTAACTACATAAACTGGGAAACCTCAATGCATGCAGAAACACAAACTAAAACTAATTGGACCATTTCAATTACCGACATTATTGGACGAACATATATACTAGGTACTGTGAAAAGACACTATAATGCGATTATAATACTTCTACCACCACCATCGCAGCAAAAGGTTGACCTTAATTAAAATGTCAAACTATACAAAAGAAGTAATGTATACCTTTCTTGGCCCTTAATTAAACAAACTGATTCGATTGCATTATGAATTGGAGGAGAAATAATGCAATCTATTATAAAAACCTTACAAGCTCATTCAAAAATATCTTTCACATCTGCAAGCTGCATTGAGAAATTATTTTCTGAAAACCGAAATATTTACTAAGTAGTTGTCTGTGTCTAATACTAATACACGGGAGATCTCTTCTCATTTTCCACCATTATTTTCCAATGCTGAATTAAAAATACTGATTCAATATTTTAATTTTCAATATAAATTGTAATTTGCTCATGTGGGGTTTAAGGGGGTGTTCGAATCCTAGCAACTGCGACAAAAAATTCTAATTATTAATTGAAGGTAGCATAGGAAAATACATGTAAATTATCACACAAGTTTTTTTAAATTGTATACCAAATAAATACCAAATAAAACACCTCGAAGTGATAGGTTTATTCGTCGGAGCACGCGGGACAATAACTACTCACTTTGAAAATTTCAGAAAGAAGCTTAAACTTCCTAAATCACTATGTACTGACGTCGCAATTTCAGCGATAAAGGGTTCAATCAAAATACTGAATAACCACCTTTACCCTCAAAAACAAATATTTTAATCATACATAACAAAAATATGAAAATTAATCCAACAAATACTTCACACGAAAGTGTCTACCAAATAATTATCATTCAGTACTATGTCTATAGGCAATTACATAAAATATGTAACAGTTGTCATTAAATAAAAGTGATTTTCCCCCTATTGATGAGGGAGGTACAAATGGGCAATTTTATTGTGTTCATACGAAATTTGAGTCGAATCGGCGATACACATTCATGAAGGTTCCCTAAAACTAACTACAGAGGTGATGGTGTGTTTTCACTAAACCTAGTAAAACCCAATGTGGTTTTGATTCTGCCACAAGTGTGAACAACCAACAACCGCTACACTTGAAAGCGTAGTAGTCATCATTTGCAGAAATTCCAAATAATAATTAGATTCATGCTAAAACGATACAAGTTGAATTACGATTTACGAATATCGAAGGAAATACAATTTCGGTTTTAGGGTCCTGCTAATCAAGTAAGAAAATGCGACATGGTGTATTGTATAGCAAACAGTACACAACATCAAAATATTTCTAGCCATTATGTAAATAGAAACAAAATGGTAAATGTATTACTTTACGAACAATGTTTTTGGGGCATCTGGAAATTATTTGAAAATTGAGATTATCTTAAGATGATTGATACAATACATTCGGGAATGAGAATAAAGGATTGCAGCGAACATTGCTTGAAATTTAATTGACTGCAAATAAATCTCTTTCGTAATTCTAGTTTTATTTTGACACTCAATATGTATTTTTAAAAAGTGAGTGGTTACATAATATTTGTATTTCTTACAAAGTACTAAAACAAGTAATGTTACCCTTGTTTATATTAAAGATAGGGTTTTACTAAACTTCTAGTAATAATATAAAATCTGAAGACGTTAAAATGTCAAGTCTACAGGAAATCCCATTGTGTCATCATTTCTTCAAGGATGATTTTCAGTCGCTTCTTCAACAGAGTTTTATCCGCCGTAGGACTGTCCACCTTTTCTGCCGCCTTGTGTGCCTCATTTGCGGCAAGACGTCGCAAATCTGCCTGCAGAGACGACGGAACTTCATTGATTGGTAGTTCCATTCTCATTCTAATTTATTGTATATAAATAGAAACAAAAATGTCGACTTTGTAATTTTTTTCATGGTGCCAAATAAATTTTGTAGTGTAAATCTATGGAATGCTGAGTTAGAATGTGAAGTTAGTTTTTCAAAAACTTTTTGTGGTCGTAAAAATGAAGACTCATCAGCACAAAATTTGATAATTATGTATTTATTATCAAATTAAGTGCTGATTGAGTCTTAATCGGAACCCGGAAAGCGAACATCACAGGTTCGATTCCTGTGGTCCATCGAAATTTTTAATCTTTCTCTATAAAAAATTTGCTCACGTCGGCTGAAAATTTGTATTAAAACCAATTATTTAGAGCATAAAGGGGATTAATTATTTATTGTTTTTGTAAGCATTTTTTTTATAAGCATAGACTTCTCATCTCAGAAGATGCTAAAGGATAATACTCTACTCTACAAGTCTGCATGACATATTTCCAGTGGCACGTTGTGGATCCCTTCCACAGACTTAGCAAATACTTAAAAGTACTTAAGCGCTCACGTTTCAAAATGATCCTTTGTGATGACGAGAAATTTTTCCAACAGCGATCTTTTGTTGAAAAATGAGAAAATATTTTGCACCGTGTTGGACAAGATGCAAGATTCCATAATAAATATCTGTTGCAGTTGACCCGATAGAATTTTCACCAAAGCTACTTTTTGCAGTTCCTTGTAAAATATCACAAAAGTGTAATTTTTATATTATATTTATATAGTTTTACAACCACCAGTTTTATGGAATTCCTTGTAATTACTTCGCAAAAAATAAAATTTGAAAGGAACTTTAAGAATGATAGGTCTTTCTATACCTGAATGTCGCTCACAGTTAGACCTATGAGGAGATTGAAGAGAATGATGGTGATGGTTATGGTGAAGACCCCATAGAGAATTTGACCCGATATGGGGAACAGAGGGCTGTTGTCATCCTCATAAAAGACTCCATCGAAATTTAACTCTCCCGTCATCATCATGAGAACCTTTAAGATGGCCAGTGGAAGCGAGTTGAAAGCCTCCCGCTATCATTAAATCAATTAAAAACATTGAATATATATGTACTTTTCATGTATATGGGGTATATATATATATACATGAAATATTAACAATTTAAAGTTAATTATTTTCAACCACGTACTTCTGGCATGAGAATTCTGAAGGATAATGCAAATGCTATGAGGAGAGATACAAACGTCAAAATGAACAACACAAAGCTGCGCAAAACTTTGGCGAGAATTTCCACATAAATACCAAGTCGAGGGAAGTTGGAAATTTGTGTCAAAATCAACGCCCACGCAAGAAATATCCCCAACTGCCAATAGAAGACAATCATTTATCACATGATAAAGTAATGTAAAAATTAATGCCGTTGAACGAATTGATAGCAACCATGCTTCATGCGAGATCAATTAGTCAAATATATTTCTTACAGCGGCCGCCTGATATTGCCAGGCGGGTATCATGCGTGTTTGAACAACAACGGGCCACGTTGTGATGAACGCAATTACAATTAAGAGCCACTGACCCCAGTTTTCGTACTGAGTGAAATATTTTTTGTATTTTGGGAGAGAGCGCATTTCGATGATTTCTTTGATGCCAACCATCGCGGACACGATGATCAGCATATATGCACTCCCTTTGTGTGTCGCCAGTGATATCATGTTGCACTCGATCGGCTCTGAAAATAAACGTGAGAATTAAATAGATTAAGATTACACAGTGATTGGTTTCATAATAATACATATACTTAAGCCACAGTTATAGCAATTGTACCTACACTGTCGTAATTCTCTTCCTTTGGAGAAACTGATTTGTTCCCCCGCTGATAAGGACAACTCGTGGCATACAGTTCGTATGTGAAGGTCGTATAAACCAACAACCAAGTAACCTAAATTTTATGACGCGCAAAATATTAACTGTCACCGTCGGCACCCACATATATTCGTTTTAACTGACATTCATACGTGAAATATGAAAGACGTCCAAAACAACAGTTTGACCCTTCTCCACTTCAAGTGTAAAAAAAGTTGAAGGAGTGGGTGCACCAAGATATTGTGGCAATGCATATCACCCTGCGTCAATAAATACTCCAAAAGTGTCGTCTCTTTAGGCAGTTTGCAAGACACATCTTTATTTGATTCACAATCAACTTTAGCATAGGCCTCCATCAGATTTCCTATTATCGAACTAAAAAGAAGTATATTTTAATTGACGCACACTAAAATTTGCGTGGGACAACTTCATATAAATAAATACTCCAATATTTTTCTGCAGCCAGACAAACAAATCATTAGAAATACAAATTTAAAATGAGCGTGAGCGAAGGACCATATCCTTTGGCCATACTTACACCCTAGATAGCCCGTGAAATTCTACACAAGTTTCAACTAGTTCACCCAGTACCAAAAATTCGACCTGTGACCTCCAGGGCGTTTCAAAGATTTTTGATACCATTGGGGAGATGGCGAACATGGCTTTTTCAAACACCCCTGGGGGGAGTTGGGCAGGTCAAATTCGCTAATTTTTTGGATCAGGCACATGGGAAAGTTGGAAATGTTTTTAAACATAAAAAATTGTTTAATGGGTTTTGCGCTTTCTATTCAAAATTCAAAAAGAGTTTGGAAAGGAAGATTTGGGAACAAAATTTTTAGTTTAATTTATTAAAAGTGTTTCTAGCGCGTTTTTCACAATGAAGGAGTAACTGAAGTTTTGAAGAGCATTCACAATTATTTAAGCTACATTTTGAAAAAAAGATTAAGCCCTCTGCATTTTTCCTCGGCCCTGGGGGTGCCAGAAGGGACTTAAAATTAACATGCGTTTATATAGGTTATACATCGCCAAACGGCTCGCGAAGCGAGCCGTGTGCTTCGGTATACGAGTATCCTGGCGTTGCCAATGGTTTTTAAAATCCACCTTAATGTTTCTCTATGTACTTAGCAACCACAGTTACTAGTTACTGTACAGAATCAACCTGTCGTTATGTTGAATTATTTGAACCAATGCTCTGCTACCCACCGAGCACGGTAAAAGGATCAAAAGTGCATTAACATGTACATGGCTGCATGTTAAAATTTTGCGGAAAATTAGAAAAATTTGACCATTTTGTCCCTTTGGCAAGGTGGGCGGGCCAGAAACCAAAAGTGTGGACAAAATTGCACATTCAAAGCCATTTCTCATGGGAGGAGTAACTCCGGCAAGCAAAACTCACAGGTTCAATTCTGGGGTCGTTAAGAAAATTACAATCTTTTTCTGTAAAATTTGCTCGCATAGGCTTAAAATTTATTAAAACAAGACATTATTAAAGTTTAAATCCCTCGGGTAATAAGAATTGGAAGTTTAACCTGAAATCCAATTGCAGTACCAAGTTTTCATCTTGGGGTCGCAATCCTTTAGCGCAGGTAATGCTGCTGTCAAAACGAGACTCCATGGCGCCAGGAACTTTTGAATATATTAAGTGTATCGGTTCTGTGCCATTCTGTGACCTATCCAGCGTAAACGTAATTTTAAATCATATACATCGGTCTTAACATGGACAAACAATGAGCATACTGTTAACGGTTCACAAATAAGGGGTTAAAAAGTACTTTATGTTGACATCAGCGCTGGCGACTATGAGGGATTCGACAATTTTCCTATGACACTTTTGGGCTGCCAAGTGCAATGCAGTCTCTCCCTTGTTATCTTGAATGTCAATGAAATCTTTTCGCTTTCTACTGGAACTCAGTTGACTGCATCTCAGTAAAATCTTAACACATTTCAAAGAATTTCTTGGGTTGCCTGACTCTAAAACAGAAAAATGGATTTTGGAGTACGTGTTTCATTGTATTTATAGCTAATTGCTTCCAAGATTTAAATGTATATATTATTTAAACTACAATTTTAAACTTAAAAATTGTACCGTAATCTACAGCGTGATGAAGACCTGTTGGAAAAAAAATGCTCATCAAATCCAATACTAACATTAGGTAAGTTAAAAAAAATTTGTGGATTTCAACAGATTTTAGTTTATTTTCTTTAGCTGTAGAAAATACTTCTACGGGTGCGCCTGAAATTTCTTATGAATAATTAAAGAGCGATCAAATTTATTTTAACGAGTAAACGATATTTGGTAATGTGAGCAACACCGGACTGGATAGCAACGGTCAACCGAATTAGATATCTTTTGCAGTACCTACCAAGTTGTGCGAATGCTCAGTGCAGTGTTGTTGATAACTTCTCGATCTCTCTGCATCGGGTTCGGCAGTAGGAGCTTGTTTGAAATAATGTCAACCACGGGTTGG
>JABASC010004680.1:0-11443 GCA_019776185.1 Plutomurus gul | reverse complement strand
TAATAGTACACACCCGAGTGCAACATTTTTTGTTCATAATAAAAATAATGGGATTTCTCAGAAGCGAAATAACGTACAAAAGACTCGCATCTGGTATCTTATTAGCGTTTACACACCCAAAAGGAAGATCTTAATTCAAATAATGATTTCTCTTAAACTTTAGTAAAAACTACCCATTGCCCATTCTCATAAAGCCATGTGTAGGTTTACCTACAAACCTCTATGGAAGCACCAAGCACTCAGCAACAATTTCAGCCAAAACCAATCCAAACTAGAAATAAGAGTTTTAGGCTATTTTCCATGTGCAAAATGTACTCTTAACCGTCTCAGAATGACATGATTTATAGATATTAGTGTAGAAATTCTGGTGCAAAGAAAGGCAATCTCTTAAAGGTGCCAATAAATTTCGGATTCATTGCAGGCAATCGACTAAGAAAGTACGTTCACTACAAATATAATAAGTCCTGCCATTCTCCAAATTTCATTCACAAATTGGTGCACTAAAGAGGATCTCAAGTAAATTGGTGTGAGCAGTGCAAACGAATGCAAAACACATGTTGCTGTTATTTATGAGAAAACAAGTGATGCACGTGAGACGATTCAATTTTGTGAATTAATAAGTGCATTAAAGCTTTGCATTGCCTTTCATGCCTAATTTATCTCACGTGTAATAATAAAACTCTATATACGGTATAACTGTACGATTGAACTAATTTGAAACAAGATTCCCCACAGTTTAAGTTATATGTACAGTGTGCTCAAAAATTACATTATTCTCATTATATCATAACTTGCAATGAACAATGGTTAAATCAGGCTTTTAAAGCACACAGTGAGCTCCCTATATTTACGTTAATATTAAATACTTAACTCGGGTGAATTTTGATGGCCGTTCCAATCACCAATAATAATGTGGACACATGAAAATAATTAATTTTCACACTGTTCAAGCAGGGGATAGTGGAATCTATGATTTTCCACACTGGTCGCAAATCCTGCATAGTGTGAAACAGTAGATTGGATTTCCATGTATATGTATAACGATGAATTATAAGTTGCAATTAACATTTTGAACACACTGTACATATTATGTGTCTACTAATGCTGCGTTTATCAAGCTGAGCTAACGTGTGAGTACTTTTACTTACTTAGCTTGGGTTTACGCGTAAGTACGTAGGTGTAATTGTAATAGGTATTACAGCTTGTTCTGCTACACTTCTGTGTTGGGCATTAAATTCTACACTGTATAAATACTACACGCGAAATTGCTAGAGCAGCAAATTCAGGTCACCTTGCCTCTGACTCTAGTGTCTTGTTGATTGTCAGCTCACAGCAGCCCTATTTGTAGGAGAATTGAGGTAATGCCTACTCTGACTGTCTTTCGGTGCACCCTATTGCACATGGGGGGAGTAGTACGATTCAAAAACCATCGATTTTATGAATGCAACTCATACGAGTGTGATTATTACATACAGGTTCTGCTGCATAATATATTTTCTCTTAATGGCAGAGAACTAGGGATGATACGGATACGATTACTGATTGTAAGCGGCTAAGAATTTAAGTAACATGAATCTTGAATTAAAGGGTTAAGATCCTTTGTCCTACCGACAGAATCTGCTTTGCCGATTGGAATTCTGCCGTCCTCTAATGCCACCTACATACCTAACCAACCAACACGAATATTTTCTCACAATAATTATTGTTTTTGCACTTATCAATCACTATACCTGATATTATTATTATAGGGTGGAGAGAGACAGAAACAACCGTTGCAAATCGTAGATCTTAGCAAATAATTGTAGCTCAGAACGAAATATAATGGGAATACTTCTCGCATCAGTAAGTAACGTTCAATACACAACTGTTTCACTAATAAAAGCGATACTTTGCAAATCAATTGGCCTCTCTTCTGTTTCATTTCACTTCTGTGCCTACAATTAAACTCTGTTTTTTGCAAAAGTACTTTACTACACAAATGTGAATTGTCTAATTGTATAGCCTTCGTGTGTAGAGTAAGTATAGTTGGTACGAATAGCTAAAGATACTAGAAATACATGTTAGCTGGAAATAGTAATGCAGCACAAAGAGGCTAAAAACAAAAGCTTACAACGAATTTGACGTTCACTTATTTGTAATCGCAAACATTGCAGTGAGAATATTTGTTTAACTGCTGGCTGTCCAAAATGTAAATTAATCAAACAATTAAAGTACTTAAAGTAAGATGAATGAATTTCTCGAGTGTCGTAGCGTTTAAGCTAAAGTCATACTTTGCAGTTGTGGGATGAAATTTGGGAACTACGCATCTTCATGGTAGCTATAAGCAATGTGTACAGCCTTTGGCCAACATTAAAGCGTTCTGAAAACATAACGATCTTCAAAAACTGGCTGTGTAATGCAAAGTGACAGCGAGGAGAGATGATTTGAATTTTTCAGTGTGTAAACATTCGTGTGAGCTGTTTGAGTAGTGCTGGTGCTCCATCCCTTCTTGACAGACAGCAAGATAGATATTCCAGATGGCGACAAAAAAGCATGAGGTCGATTAGTGTACTGCATGTGGTACTGTGTGTACATAGTAAATGGTGAAGGTGTGCTGAACCCTAATACTAGTTCTATTATAACTCCTACTCATTTACTCTCAAGATTCGATTATTTGATTAGAAATGTACCTGTGTAGTGTGCAATGTGCAGCAGGAAAATTGCACGTGCGTGTTTAAGATATTCGGATGTTTTTCCAACTTGTACTAATTGTCATCCACTTAAGTTTCTTCAAATTACGCAATAATCTGCAATAAGCAATTGCTGCAATTCCTTCAGTATTTACAGATTTACTACAATTATGTTTATGCATTTATATTATAGCGTGTTGGAAGGAAGGTAGTTTTGGAATGGAATTGCAAATATGTTGGTTGATTTGGCAGCGACATTCTAGGTTATTTCGCTTTTGTCCTTGTTTCATTTCTAGCACAAACTCCACCAATCTGCCTCACTCACTCAGCTGACAATGATAAAATTAACTGCTCCTATTACCTAGGTTCTGTCTACTGTCAGATCAATTTCAGTTAAAGGCCAACCTTAACTAGCACACATGAAGACGAATGCTATTCTCTCGATTTGAGACACTGCACAGTAGTAATCAGCTCATCTCATCTGGTGATCTGTGAGCGATGGGGCTACCTACTACGTAATAAATGCACAAATAAAACACATATGTAATGTGCTGAAGTGGTGGTAATAATAGTGCACTATGTGTAACATTGGCATAGAATAGCCAAGCCTAGCCACACAAGAGATCCGTAGCCTGATAAATGCAAAATGTGGCCGAAGGAAACCACACTGTTTACCTACATCGCTCGTTCTCTATACAAGTGGCTGATAGATAAAAACAACAGTTGTTTTTCATATGTCCAGTTGAAAATAGGAACCATACATACATGCATCATCGAGATAATACCAGCAATAGGCAAGAATTTATTAAGGTACCACAGAAGTGGACTCATATCACAACAGGAGCAGAAAACGAGATTTATTTCACTAAAGTTTACAACACACTTCTTGTAGTGCACAGTACATGTTCTATAAATTGTTATCAAATTCTGCATCTCTCTCTATATATATTATATATTACAGGCTTGCTACTGCTATACTACAGCTAGGTATTGCACTCGCCTTATTTTTGCTTTATAACCAACATCTTATTATGTACATATATGTAAGCAAGCAATATTACGCATTGCAAACATTCAAGTGCACCCACTCACCACACACAGGCGTATAGTGGCCAGACCAGCAGCTATAAGTGGCTGCTACCTATTAAACGAAATGATACTTGCACACAGAGAAGCGAACAAACAGTAGCATTTATTTAGCGAGATTGGATAGAAGAAACGACATCGATGATTACTAGAGCTTTAAATTCACTTAGACCTCTCGGTCGCTCATTAACCCCTCCTTAATACAATAATAGTTCTATAACAGTGCTCTATCTATATCTTTACTAAATATACATGACAACTACTTATTATTACATGCACAGTGGTAATAGTTTATATATTTTAACGTTATCTATCCATTTGGATATTCAAAATCTTAATGCAATCTCGACCAACAACAACCACTTTTGCCTTTAAGACCACGTCGAACTTACAATGAAATAAACTTCGTTACCAATTGTCTCGTTCTTCGTGGAAATTTAAGATCTGTATATTTAAAATGTGCACAAATTTAATGAGTCATTCATGACTGTACTACAGATCTGTAATAAATATTACATACATTATGTAGGAGGGAGGCAGCAGCAGTAGCAAATAGCTTTACAACGTACATAGCAGACAAAGCCATGATTCCAGTTCTAGCTTCATTTCGTTGATGTCCGTCGTAACTTAACTCTATTAGCGTATTACTTGTGTGTCTGAAGACGAATGGTGAAAAAGGTGCATTGGTTCAGCATTTGAAATAATGATAAGAGAGCAAGCACATGGACGAACGAGTAAAAAACACTTTAGCTCTTGCCATTCATCCATTCAAAACAAAGAGAACGAACAATGTTTTCCATTACACGGGGCGTTGAATTGAATTTGGTTCAATGAATGTTACGTTGTTTTCTTTAAAGGGTCTGTCGACGATACGACTTCTACCTCCTGCGCGTAAGTCTACATTCCGAATTTCATCTAGGACGTAGACATTTGTTTTGTCAGCCTTTATAAGATCACTTGTCCGCTCTGTCTCATGTAGATTTACCAGTGTGCGTAAATAATCCTCAGAGTTATTAGTAACAGATTTAAATTTATATTCGCATTAGTATTGTATACTAGAGGCAGAAAAACTAATGAGTTGGTGGAATGAATGAATGAATGAGGACGCAGACTTTTTACGGTGAACTTAAACTAGAGATTGTGCACAATGTCGAAATCCGTCGTCCCTGCGCCTTTTACTTACACAGGATCACAAGTTCTAATGCAGGTAATTTAAAGTTTTGAGGTTTTTCCTATGCTTATTATTTATTTGATACGGATGTGGTAGAGGCGGGAATGGTAGACAATTTCCTCAAGTAAATGTTTTCCACCAAACGATCTTTCTTTCACATCTTAAGGAAAGCAGTTCGAGGGCTATGTGTCCCAAGTATATATATATATATATATATAGATATATAGATACGACTCTATAAAGGATATAGCCTTACATGAAGAAAAGCAGTACAATATTAATGTGTCGTCCATTTTCTAACATGCGAGTGATCCATCCACTTGGTATCTCCAACGAAATTTTTTCATGCAGATTATTACACCCTTCAGACGGATAGGTATGCATCTTCTGCGTCGTTCTTACTTTATGAAGCTCAAGATAAGGAATTCTTTTGGTCCAATTCTAAAGACATGGGGCTTCATGTTGTAGAGACCATTATCATGCTATGCGTATATAAAATATAAGAATATTGTTGTCGTATTGTAGACCTGCGACGGCTGACCAGCCCAAATACTTTTAATTTGTGACAAGAATCACCAATGAATTCTGCATTGCGGTCGAGTCCCATAAATCACAATGCTTTAAAAGCCATATTCCTATGACAACCTCCATATTATTATAGCTTGTCTTTCCCATACTCTTTCTTGCTCTGCCACTGCATTAAAAGTATAATGAATATTTGCTGGTTCCCCTTGCTCGTCGTAATAAAACAAGGAAAAGAAAAAAAGAATGAATGAATCGATGAGCACCACGATATAAACAAAGAAACACACATAGCGTGCAAAGTGCGTGGTGACGTTCAATATGTGAAAAGCTGGTTTTGTCTCTAAATACCACTTCCCAATTCTACATTCAGTTTCAACTGGCCAAGATTAGCTAAATTAATATTCATTTATTCTGTCGTTCGGAAAACCTAAAGAGCTTTTTAGTTTAGTGCAGCAGTGGCTTTGGTGGCACGTAAACAGGTGCACTCGTACAACATTTACTATTACGACAAGGTAGAGTTATGTCCGTCTGTGTGTACTCCAAGAACGATTTACAAGCTTGCAGAGACTCACCATTACAAGACATAAAGTGAAACGGGACAAGTGGCTAACTCGTTCTCATTACCTGAAACGCGATTTGCAGCACAACAACCACAGAAACACTAGACTTACGGGGTTCACTAACTACGAGATTATTTATTTGAGTCGGCCTCTGTTTTGGGACAACAATGTAACATTTTCATCGTTTAGTTGATGTTATAGCCTGTATTTAATCAGCGCTAATCATGCTCACAGTGCAGCAGCAGGTGCGATAATAAGCAAAGAGAATCGAGTTAACTCACTGGCTGGCTCTAGTCAATCAGCTTTAAATCAGATTATCAAAATTACAAATTGTAGGTCAACGATTACATAGGTGTGTGTGTGTGTGTGATGAGGAATCATTATTATGCATAATAAAATGTGAAATATGTGACGTTGTGGACGGTTCACCCCAATAGTCTGCACGAGTCATAAAGTTCTACTCACACAGAGAACACACAGACAGGCACACGTAGAGAGGAACGTATCACACGTATTGAAATGCACAGGTAAGCACGGAAGGACTGAATTGAATAAATTTAATGTTATTATGAAGAAACGCGTTGGAGGGAATTGGCTAACGCACCTGCGATTCATTTCCGCACTATTGAAAGGGATATCCGTCTTTATAAATAAACAAAGTAAAAGTTGATTTGATAAAGGGCGATAGCGAAGTGAATTGACCGGCTCAGATTCTCATTTGTGTACTCGCACTCACTCACACACAAAACTCACCTTCCCCTACTACAACAACTACATACAACAATAGCAACTATAGGTTAGGAGGTTGGAGAGTTTTTCATTCACCACTATATCATAATTATATGCATACGCATATTATTGAGGCAAATGCAATAATGGAGCTTGTCTGCATTCTGAGCTCTGAACAGAGAATGAAGAAAGAAACCCTCCACCAAAATAAATCAGGCAGGAAACCTGATTACAATGCTTACCTAAGAATAACCACAGCCAAAAATGCAAAGGAGAGCGTGTCATCCTCATTATGAACTCCAGGAAGTTGTACTTGGCTGATCTCTGTTGCGAATTCAGTGTCTAAGCGGGCTCCCCTTCAAGACGCGAAACACTTGTTGCACATGTAGTGGCCTATTGTTTTAACAGCACTCTCTCAGTTGGACCAACGAATTATTAAAAATACACGAATGGACAATGCCGTGTCCGCCTCAGTCCCTCACAACAGACACACACACACACACAATGAGATAGAGATTTACGTAGAGAGTCTGTATTAGTCACAAATCACATGGGCATTCTAACAAGGAATTCTCATTTTGATTTTCAAGAGAACATTATTTCCCCATGCCACACACTAATAATTAGCAGAGCAGAAGATTTCTCCCCGGCATTCAAATGTCAATGTTGTTTATTTATTCGGCGAAGCCACTACAAAATATTGCAACGTGACGAATGAATGGAACGAAAATAAAATTTCTCTTATGTCAAGTCTACAGCAACAGCCCAACAACAACAACACGAGAACACAACATAAACAGAGTTACGAAGAATTTCACTGTACGGTACTATAAATGTATAGGACAGGTAGACAAGAAAATACAGCGAATCTAATATAACAGCGTGAATTGAGCTGCACTGACAGAGTTGACCCCTTTCTTATACGTGAGCATTGGTTTGTATTGGACACAGAGGCACAGAAGAGAGACATGTACAACGAGAGAATGAGAGGGCCGTGGACACGGACAGCAACGAGAGAACGAACAGCAATCCGTCGACTTGACTCAATGGCTCGCAGTTGACGACTAGCCGTTTCAATTCTCTCTCCAAGTCAATTTACTCGTCTCTCTCTCTCTCTCTCTCTCTCTCACTCTCGAGCTCCTTTTCTCAAGACAGAATCACCCTTACTTATGCTGCGCCTTCCCTTACTCATTGTCAGTGCATAGTGCATATACCTACCTACTAGTATGAGAGACACACGGTGCACATCAGCCACCACAATACACGTAGGTAAGCAAACTTTAAGATGCAACACAACCCATTCTACATTATACCCATACCCCTTGTGTGTGTAACAGAGCCACACTAAGGCTTTCTGCACCTAATAATGAATGTGCACAGAATGAGGATAATATATTAGTATTGTTGTATCGTGTGTATAGTTTAGTGGTAGGACGATGGAACTGCTGCTCTCTCACTGTAATACAAAGTTTTCCTTTGCATTTGTGTGCAGGGTTATCCACTATTCAGTTTACACACAGAAGAGCTTAGCGTCATTTCATTTCTGTGTGTGTAAGTCTGTACGTAGGACAAGGAGTAGATTACTGCTAACTTACCTGAGTTGGTTACCTGTGTTTGCGTAGCCTCTATAGAATCTTTACAGTGTGTACTGCAACGTAGGGCTGCAGAAGTGCAGAAGAATGTTGTAGCTGAAGAAGAATACAGCCAGAGAAGAAACCATTTCCCATACATTTTCTAATCCATCATCTTTGTACAGACTGTTGAGCACTTTTATACACTACTGCTGTTGGCCCCATTCATTTTATAAGTTTAAATGCATTTATATTAACGTTATATCATGCGTCGACTAACTATATATACATTTTAATCTGTCCATCCACTCTCTGTGCTACTCTATATTTAAGGAATCCACACGAGAAACTCCGAATCGTCTTGTTTGAATGCAGTCGTACCGTAATTTTATAATTTCATAGTGTGCTCAATGTATATATATGTATATATAACTACATATGTGCAGTTGGTCAGAGTAATGCAAGTCAGTGTGTAAAAGTAAAAGTAGCTGAATACAGAAGCTTTAGACTCCGACCTGCGACTTAATAATATTAAGTATACACGCATATAGTACGTATTTGTGATTTCATATAATTTCAGAGAGAGAATGATGAGGGAGCATTTCTTTTCTCACATTAAAATCCTCCACAATTCACGATGGCTTCTATAACTGGAAAAACAGCTACTTGTGTCTGACATATAAATTTTACATGTATACGCACATAAAAGGCTACTACTCCGCTGCAGTGCTACAAAGGAGATAATATTGTTTCCATACATGTGTATTTACAACACAATTTACATGGTTGTGCTGTGCACATTTGCAGTATCAATAAATGGAAATTGAAAATGCTCATCTAACGCACAGGCACTAAATAGCTCCACAAGAGTTCAGGGTCAGTATGGTACAACTTGTTTGTGTACACTAAGAATAATAATAATAATATTTGAGTCATTGAAAGCATTGAAAGAGCCAGGCACGGTCACGATCTGCCCTCTCAGATTTGCATTTTCTCCACCAACACACAGATTCAGATTTGTTAACAGACTTGTAATGTATGTACATCTGATTTACAACTTCAACTGCGTGTCCGCGGCTGGACTCGTGTGTGAATGAATAGAATCGAAGAAAGAGAAGGCAAAAAACTCACAATTGTCAGTTGTAATTCTGAGGTGCTGCTGGACGGTTACAAAGCACGTAGTCGAGGGTTTACATGTGTACTTAACCGCATTACTGCAGTAAAGGACAAACTAGCAATGCATTGTTACATATTTTACGAGTAAAATTGTTAGCACATGAATCATGCAGTAAATCCCCTGTCAGGATATCATCAGGGAATTCTCAAGAGAAACTACGAGTATATTCTATTTAAAAAATGGTGTTGGTAAATTGGTAGCCGTTAAAATATTTTAAAATTCTACTGACCCTCCAATAAAAGAGAATGAGACTGAAAAACTTCATTTATACGTAAATTAGTTGTATAACAAAAGGAGTAGAAGTGCAATCATTAGTTACACTTGATAAGTATTACATTCTCCTACCTTTTATGCAATAAAATGTAAATTCATGCACAAATTTTATAGGTAATTGCGTTTATTTATGTAAAACACAAGAAAGTGTGCTGTTCTTTTATATACTGTAATGGTTATGTGATGCGATCATAAAATGTAGGTGCAAATTAGTCTGAAGCTGTGTACCCCTTAATTGCTGCATATTATGTTTTTTCATTAATTTTAGTTGCTGAATAAAGAGTCTTTAATGATCCAATATAATCTGGTTAGAGTGAAATATTTGTGTCTTATCTCTGAAGAAGAGTCGTTTTTTGGATTATCAAGAGAGAACCGTATATAGTGAATACTAATTACCATAATTACAACTAGAAGCGAGCAAATATTCTCTCAATGCATGCACCAACCATACTTACACTACTACAGACTACAGAGTAGAACTACAACAATCACCAACAACAAGAGGCTTGTGGGGTCGAGTCTGTTAATATCATCTGGTCTGGTAATAGTATGCAATGTGTAAGCCACGAAAATAAGATTTGATAAGGAATCCTTGGCTCACATCCCATTTACAAAGAATTCGTGCTCTACTCAGGAATTCATGAATGCACTTGCAGATGACTTGTTGACTGAACTCTTATCAATATCATCTTGCTCGCAAAGAAATGCTCTGGCGAGAGAGGAGCGTGCAGGTGAAATGAAATTTCATCGCTTCTTCGTCTTCACAGAATCGTCTATGCAGAGCAATGCTGCTACAGACATTATACAACAAAAGACCTGATGCAAATGCGTAATCAAAGGAACAGTCAAAACGATGTGAAGAATAGATAAATGGGGAACTATTATAACCGGACAAGTCAGAACATTATTATTTGTTACACGAACAGAGCAATATGGATCTGTGACGACCACCACTCTTCACGTTCTTTCAAATCAGGTGCAATGACACATTAGAGTGATGACAACATAAACACGATGTGGACATTTACCGGAGTGCACTTTTTATTTGAATAGATTCTATTCTTAGACGAGGAAGAAATACGTCTTTGTCATCCGAACGAAATTTTTATGAGCTACGCATTGATTGTTGTACAGTTTTCATTATTGAAGAATATATGTACAACTACCAACGTTCACAGAGAGAATTCTTTGTGTAAACAGTGCCAACTTATAGTTAACTGACTCAAGTCCACCACCACACATTTGGTTGTTCAGGTCCTAATTTAGTCTTATTTAGTTCACTATTAAGATTAAGAAATGTTTCTTCTGTCTTTTAACGACAATAGTGTAAATTGCATATAAACTCATTAAACATGGAAAAAAAATTGGCATTTCAACAATTTTAATTTAACTGCAACATTTTTTAAAAATTGCACTAGCTGCAGATGTTAAATTAATGTAAGCACCCCGTTGGTACGACAATGGCTTGTATTGTACATGCACTTCGTTGTACTTCAGTTTTTATAGAGAATAGAAGTAGTCATTTACAAGATGTGCGATAATCTTTCAGGGTTGAGCTGAACAGAAAAAGAGCAAATAATTGACAAGAATGCAATAATAAGTAAGTAGTAGGTAGGTAATTTGATTATAGTAGAAATTGAATGTAAATGTTCATTATTCTTCTATTATGGCATAGAGTGCAG
>JABASC010004679.1:0-11446 GCA_019776185.1 Plutomurus gul | reverse complement strand
AAACCTACCATATTGCCCCCTGGGAATTTAGTTCGGGAGACTGGCTTAATATCTCCAAATGTGGCATTTACTTATCTCTCCTTTAATTAGTATACATAATATAAATCTAGCCAAATGCAAAATACGGTTTGCAGATGTGAATAAGCAACTTTACAGAACTAACTTATCTGTTATCAAGTTGAGGGTTACAGGTGTGATTCATGGTTCAGTAATATTTCAAACAGAATCTTACTGGACCATGATACCCGAGCAGCTTTCGTTTACGACTTCCAAGCGAGTGTACAGTTAAGCGCATCATTTAATATGCTGGCATAGAGACTAGCTTCACTAAAAGATGAAAATAAATAAAGAGCCTCAACACTAATTTTAAATTACCGAATTTCACTTGAATATTTAAGTGGGGATCCTTCTCCTACATCTCTGAACATCTAAAAACTAAAAAGCTGGAGAAATCGTCGAGAACACGTTTTGAAAATATATAAAGTATTTAATTATTTACATGCTTAAACAAATCATATGCCTAAATTAAATTTTCACATTTTCTTTATCCATATTTGATTGCGATATATATTTAGTCAAATAATTTTAGATTTTGGAATTCCAGACGGAAGCAAGCAAAGCGTCTATGTCACAACGCGACACTGACGGGTACATGTGAAGCTGAGGTTAAAAAGTTCAAATAGGCTTGTTTCTGCGATGTAGAAAATAAAGAATTGTGCAATGTTTACTCTATAGCTATAAATAAGTATCTTCTACATCAGCCACAAACAGGCTATTTGACCTCAGCTTCACACTAAAGTATTAAATACACAAGAATTAGAAATTTATCATTAATTTAATTTGGATCTGGAAATTCATGCAAGCATGAATCGCAACGCACATTGTATTTCCCCTTTTCCATCGAACACGTGTATGCATGCTCAGTGGTCAAGAAGGGAAAAACAATAAAAAACGTTTCCTTTAAATATGGATATAAAAGGTTGAAAACAAATTTTTCTCTATGCTTGCAGTACAAGAAGCGGTTGGTCCTTGCGGAAAAAATTCTTGGTCTCTTTCAAGATAATATGGCTTCTGACACACCAAGACCCCATCCATTGGATCAGATCACAAAAGAAGAGATTGAAAATGCTGCGAGAATTATCAAAGAGAACAAACAAAAAATCCTGCCTCCCGTTGAATTCACATTCAATTCAATGATAAATTTAGAACCACCCAAGAAACAATTGCTACCTCTCTTGCGAAGTGGAGGAGACTTGTCAAAAATTAATCGAAAGTCTTTGATTGTTGTGGAGGAAAAAGGGACGGCAAATGCTTTTCAGATTATTGTCAATCATGACCAACCAGATCGTCCAATTGAAAAGTTGTCGGGTGCCGGCGGCAGAAAAGCCTCGTTGACAGCCGATGACATTTCTTCGGCAGAAATTATTGGGAAAAATGATTCTACCGTTAGACAAAGACTCAGGGATGAATATAATGTGACGGATATGAATATGGTCACTGCCGATATCTGGTTCGATATTAATTAATAATTTTTTTAAAGAATGACAATGAAAAGATTACATTAATTTTAAGTAATATTTGTACAAATATTTAGGACGTTTGGGTACAATGGCGAAGGTCCGGATGACGCACCATTCAATAAATTACGGGTTGTAAATGCATACTTCTACTTTCGCCGAGATGATACAGAGGACAACGCCTACGCGCATCCCGTAGGATTTATTGCGAGTAAGTTTGAACAATCGGGAACAAGGGCGAATCTTGGGGAAAGCCAGTGTCCCACCCCCAGATCTAAAACAAATAACGGAAAGGATATGTCCCCAGCCCTCACCAAATCCTTTTTTTTGGATACGAAGGCTTATCGGGAATGATAATGGCACAGGAAAGTATCCGTGAAATTTAAACTGTATTTCCTTTGCAGTTATTGACTTACCGGGTAAGAAAGTGCTTCAAATAAAAGATTTGCCAACGCAAAGTGGATTTGGGGTCGATTCGAAAACCAATTTCAAAGTGCCAAACAAGAAAGATAATTATTTGCCGAAATTTATCCGAAAAGATTATTATCGCAAGGATATCAAACCATACGTTGTTACACAACCAGAAGGTAGCCATTTAATATTCTAAAAAGTTTTCATATTTATTTAATTTAAATGAAACTTTACAATCCTTAGGGCCCAGTTTCACTATAAAAAACAAATACGAAATTTCCTGGCAGAAATTTAATTTCCGCATCAGGTGCATACATATTTGCTATCTATCGTATGTTTTCCTTTGTATTGGTTGAGGATTTTTTTATGTTTGAATTTCTTTTTGTCAGTTTCAATTACCGAACGGGATTAGTTTTCCATTATATCAACTACAATTGTGCTCATGACCACCAAACTGGGTTAGATGGAGACGAAGAGCGAGGAACGTCGTACAAGGGCGAATTTAAACCAAAGAGACATGAAATCTTATACCAAGCAGGATTATCGGAAATGGTACTTATTTTATATTTTTTCATTTTATCAATTCATATTATATATATTGTTTGTTCGACTTTGAAATATAACTTGATTGGTCTAGGTTGTTCCTTATGGGGATCCGAGGCCCCCTTACCACAGGAAATCGGTAAAGCACATATGTAAATAGTTGGTGAAATTTTGAGAATTGAGACATTAATATATCTTTATGTACTTTACACTTTATATGATTTTACTTCTTTTAAAATATTAAAAAAATCTGTCACATCGTCGTCTGCCAAGGCTTTTGATATGGGAGAGGTATGTGCATTTTTTCCGAATTTTTTAAGCCTTTAAAGTAATTCCTTCTGTAAAATAAATGTACAACAACAACTATTTTTATAGTATGGAATGGGTCTTAACGCCAACTCTTTAGAAATGGGATGTGACTGCATTGGGCATGTCGAGTACTTCGATTTTCACTATACCGATCAAGACGGAAACGCCAAAACAATCAAAAAAGTCGTTTGTCTTCACGAGGAGGATGCGGGTAATGCGATTCTGTTCAGTGTACGATGTACTCGTACATCATCACCTTATCTTAGTAATTAAAAAGTCTAATTATATTCCATATAATAATCTTTCAGGGCTCTTAACGAAGCATACGGAATATCGTACCAACAAAGCGTATTTGACTCGATCAAGACGTTTGGTCGTCAGCTTCATTTGTACGGTGACTAATTACGAATACCTATTTTACTGGTAATTTAACTTAAATAATTTCAAATGCTTAACTTAAATAAATAACTTAAATGCTAATTAATGCAGGTAACCATTGTGCGCAATTGTAAATGTTGTAGGTACTTCTATCAAGACGGCACCATAACTCACGAAATTAAAGCGTCCGGAGAGCTGAGTACTAATCTACTTGCAGATAAAGCGACGCCTGGTGGATGGGGAACGATAGAGTTCCCACTAATAAATGGTACTGTTGGGAACACCGCAGGGTAAAATTGAGGAATCCTAGGCTACAAATTTTCCCCGCCCATGTGATAAATATCACCGACTCTTCTGAGTGGGGAACTCAATGTAACAACTCCTTTCATAATTCAACCATCTTTTAATACGCAGGCCAATTTCATCAGCACATCTTCTGTGTGAGGATGGACTTCATATTGGATGGCGAGAACAATACGGCGGCAATGCTGGATGTGGTGCGGACGGAGGGGAATTTGGGCAGTCCTCAGAATCCATACGCCAACGGTTTCACCGTGAAAAAGACCGAGTTCAATCGAGCAAAGGATGCGATCACTGACACGGACACGAAATTGTCTCGAGTGTGGATCGTGCAAAATGACAGCATCAAAAATCAATACAGCAACACCCCCGTTGCTTGGAAATTGATGCCAGGGACGGGGGCTTTTGCGGGATTGCTAGCGGGAGAGACCAGTTACATAAGGAAAAGGGCGGGATTTGCCGCTCATTCATTTTGGGTCACACCGTACAAGGACGATGAATTATACGCTGCTGGTACTAGAATACCTTAAAAAAATATTAACAACAAAAAACCCAACGTAAATAATAAATGCAAAATAATGTTTCTACAGGTTTCTATATAAATCAAAGCAAAGGCAATGAAGGGGTAGAGGTGTGGGCGAATCGAAATGAGAATATTAAGAACACGGACATCGTTGTGTGGCACACTTTTGGTAAATTATCAATTTATAAAATTAAAATCCAATACAGTAGTGAGAATATTAAGAACACGGACATCGTTGTGTGGCACACTTTTGGTAAATTATCAATTTATAAAATTAAAATCCAATACAGTTAAAGATTCAATTTGAATATAATCCCTTTGTAGGTTTAACTCATATTCCTCGAGTGGAAGATTTCCCCATAATGCCCGTTGAGTAAGCTTTTCTTATTTCATTCAATTACATAACTTTGTTTCAATTCAAAAAGTGGAAGCAAAAGATTTGTTAATCGCAAACGCTTTTTTAAATGTTAGAGGCTGTGGGTTTTCACTGAAGCCCTACAATTTCTTCCATCAGGTATTCTAAGATACTCTGCCAATAATTTACTGATCTTATTTCTTGATTTAGTTAAACTTTAATTAAACTTTGAAATACAGAATCCCGGTTTGGACATTCCTCCTCCGATGTCTTGCTACAAAATGGTTCGAGACTGTGACAATGGCGAAATGTGCCACCAGTGTTGGTCTGCTGAAAGGCGCTCTGCCTCAACGATTACGTGCAGGCACAAGGATCTAATTCTTGAAAGGGAGGCCAAATGAATATTAACGATTTGATGATGCGAGGCACAGAGCTCTGTCTATGAAAGAGACAGAGCGAGACAGACAGAGAACGATTTGATGATTGTCGGAATTCAGTATACTCACAAAAGCTTAATCGTAGATCTACCTGATCCTGCTCATTTACTTATTTATTACTTAAATATATATTGTTGTTTGAATGTAAATTATGTATACAAAAGTGATGTAAGGTATGTGGGTCATGGGATATAATAGTAATATGTATTTATCTTTCTAACGGTATGCAGTTTTCAAAAAGGCTGTTTGAGAAAATTGCTTGATGTCGCACAAAATTTGATGGTAGTGCGAAATAAATGTTATAGTTGTGAATTAATAAGTGAATTGAATATGTTTTTATTGATTGTCCAATTTGTTACAACCCTGAAGGCATTTTCCCATCAAACAACGAGAAGACAATAATGGATACAATAATTATGCTTATTAATAACCTACATTAACCCACCTGAGAGGCAATTTTTTAATTTAATTCACGCTTTTACGTTTTATAACTAAATGGTCAAAAAAGTTATTTGTATTGCCGAAATCTTGTAGTATTTGTAAATTCAGGTGGGGAGTCTCCAAAAAATGGTTGTGGTCCAAATCCAGGTGGGGGGTCACCAAAACCCGGTATCGGGTCACCAATACCTGATGGTGGTCCAAAACCAGGTGTGGGGTTACCAATACCTGGTAGTGGTCCAAAACCAGGTGGGGGGTTACCAATACCTGGTGGTGGTACAAAACCAGGTGGGAGGTCACCAAAACTGGGTGGGGGGTTACCAATACCTGGTAGTGGTACAAAACCAGGTGGGAGGTCACCAAAACCGGGCGGTGGGTATCCAAAACCAAGAGGTTGGCCGAAAGCAGGTAGTGCACCAAAACCAGGTGGTGGTTGTGCATAACCTTGTTGCGGTGTAAAACCGGACGGTGTTCCAAAACATTGTTGTGGCGCAGATCTTGGCGGCGCCCCAAAACCATAAAATTGCTCTCCGAACTCGAATTTCTGCTGTCCTTGGTACGGCTTGCGTCCAAAACCGGGAGCGAACCTCATCGATCGAAATCGCGTATCATCTGAGAGGAAAAATTCAATATTTAGGTATTGGTAATCATGATACAATGTGGGCGGATTGATTTCCTTACTGATGTCTTCGTCTAAGCTCTCAATATCGTCGACGAAGCTCTCACTACTTGAAAACGAGCTAAAGCTTGAAAAGCTGTTGGTGGCGCCAGAGTCAGGATCAGCTCCACCAAAGGTGCCACCACCGGAAAATCCTGAAAATCGTTTTTTAAGCTTTCGTCTCTTTTTTATGGTAAAAATTCATTGAGGTAAAAATACACGAGTAGACATTAAACTGGCTATCAACTTACCATTGTCCCCTGTGACCTTGCCATCTTGCAGAATACATTCATAATCTGGGCAACACGATGACATTCCGTGTTCTACATCCTTAATCTTTTCACATAGACACACGACTCCTTCACAAGATTTACTCTTCTCCAATTCCTGTTGTTGCTTAATAATGTTAGTACATTTTAAAATGGTTGAGTTCAAATTCTATTCCAAAAACTAATTTACAGAAAAATAAATTAAAGTAAAGTATTTTGCAATTTCTACGTAGATTTGCAGTGGAGCATCTGCACAATATGATTGGACTTAGTGTCTAGTGAAATTTCTTGAATCCGTAACCTTAACCAACTTTCTTGAAACTTAAACTTTTCAATTTTAAACTTACATCAACTTATAACATACGTGTAAAGACCATGCTTTTTATATTTTCGAGTAGTATGTAGTACTAATAGAAAAATTGATATAACATTATTCCATGATTAATAAACAATGAAACGCAAGTGGGCCTTACAACTAACAAATAAAATTCGAAAATTCTTAAAAAAAGGCTACGGAAGATTGCTACCTGTTGCGGTCCTTCATAATCCACATCCGAGTCGATTTCTGCATTCGCCCAGACTAAGAGAACAAAAAGCAGGAATAAAAAACATATTTGGAACCACATCACTCGAGTCACTTTTAGCTGTAAGGCTACAGTTGTGTCAATGTACTAAATCTTTTGGAGAATATTCAGCTGTAGGACGAGGTGTAAGAAAACTGATAAATTAACCTTGAACTAACAAAAAATAGCGATTAACAGGGAACACTCTAAAGGTTGGTGACTGTTTCAATTTATCATAAAGTAATGGTACTAGTAGAGCATGTTACATGAAATTCACTTCCGCATTGCAATAAAAGCAATTCAATTGAAAATATCTTTAAAGTATTTATTTATTAGTTATTTACATTACTACTATATTCTGACATTTTGGAAGGATCAATCTGAGTGCACCTTAGCATTAAAAAATATTTTTATGAAGCTGTTTGTTTGATTGTCAATCGGTGATATTAACCATACATGCAAAATCTTCCATACTGACCCCGATCCAAAAAAATTGTGCACCAACCAGGCTGGAAACGCGTATGCTACACTTCATGATGCTTATTACTGCTAGCTAGTGCAACCGTGCAAAAGTCAACGGCCTGACATGTCCCCTGGTACGAGTTAATAATGCATCAGGATAACAAGGTATATTTTGAGTTCGCATGACATGTGCAAATTTGTGAAAGATTTTCGGGTGCACCCAAAGATTGTAGGGTGTTGACATTTAAGATATTTCGGGTGCACGTTGCACCCAAAGATACTAGAGTGCAGACATTAGATATTTTTGGCTGCAGATATTTGTAAGATATTTCGGGTTCACCCAAAAATCTGTGTGTGTCAACGACACCTTGTCTGTCCCTCCCTTGGTTTCAGCGGAAAAGTTTGCAAAACAGTAGAAATACCTTTTCTTTGACAGGAACTCATTCCCGACGACCTTGCGACAACAGTGCAAAGACAAGTCAATCGGAACTGCTAAGGAATCAAAATTTTGGATTTATCTTACCCGACTAAATGCAGGTCTAAATAAAGCCAATTCGTATTAATGCTCCATAGACACCAGAGCAATTCATCAAAATCACGAATTATGACTGTCTCCTAAGGCACAAGCACTTCACAGATATGTAGCACTGATCTCGTTCGTAGGGACAATTACAATATAACGACTCTATATTGATATAATAGAAAGAGTATTGTGCTTTCTTGTATTTTCCTTTTCGGAATCCTAATTGCACGGCGCGAAGCCATAACGCGGCATTTAGTGTAGCACAATATTTGTCTCATTTCCTAATCTAAAAAAATTAATAACAACCGAAACATTTAACTATTTAGTCAATAGTGGTTACGAGGGTTAGGCGCGTATCCACAAAAAGTTTTGGGTTTTGGGGCCACCTTCCTAGCCAGACCCACACTGCCTTTCCCAGTGATGGTGTAACGCCGCGTTACAGTAACTTTGTTACGCCTAACGCGTAATGATAACGAGGCAAATGAAAATTGTAACGTGTAACAATAACGCGGGAAATGAAAAATTGTGGTAACGATGACACAATTGTGCTGTAACTTACCATCGCTGCCCTTGCCCAACCTTACTTTCCTGTTATTTTTCGGGGTTGGGTCGTATAATGGAATGGATACGCGTCTGAAGATTTAACTTATGCAATTTTCAATTGTGAATCTACCTCTCTTTGTTATACGTAGTGTTTATCTCAATTTAACCGTGTATGAAATACAGTATTTATTATACAATGCGCAAATGAAAATACTCAGGAATGATTTCGAGTTTTACCAAATTATAATACATTTATCGTGATATCATGAACCATAATTTGCGGATGGTACATTACGGTGCGGGTACACCGTAATGTCCTTTGGTTACCACGGGCATCTATTTGCATGTATAAGGTTTACGATGATAAATTATGCACTTTACAGAGATAAATCAAACACTAAGCAAAAACAAATTCTCAACACTCAAATTCAGTTTTTTGCCACAAGAAAACAGTGAATTGTATAAGTTTTCATAGAATGGGCAACATCTCATCCATTTATGCTCGAATTACATCGGCGACGTTTACCACATGGGAATTCATCAGTTGGAAGGACGACGATGATTCTAGTCCAAAAGAGGGGGCTCCCACCACGAGTCAGTGTCAACTCGAACCGTACTCCAGCATCAGTATGGCTTTGGTCAATGACTTGGTAATATACACTTTCGTATTTTGTAAAATAGAATGAAAATTGGGTTTCATTTCGTTGCACACGATCTAAAAGCTTTAAATAGAATATAAAAGTATGGTTGCACACATCTTGCAGATTTTGGAGAGCATATTTTCTCACTTGCAACTTTTAGACATGAAAAGTTGTCGCCTTGTCTGCTGGAAGTGGAAGCTGATCTCAAAAAAATTCGTTAATAAACTGTCTGTATGTTGTATTCGAAACAAAAGGTCCGCCGCAATGAATCTGCAGTCATTCAACGAAAATTTCCCCGATCTCTTTCTCATCGAATTCACAAACTTCCGTTTTGAAGGCGCATTTTCAGTAAACGAAATGGAGACTTTTTTTAACGACGGAAAAATAATTAAAGAATTAACATTACCTTACGACTTTACCATTTCCGACGACGAAGGAATGAAATTGGAAACGTACGATATCACAAACTGGAAAGGACTCGATGTGAAAACTTTGAATATTCATTCCTTAGAATCAACCACATTTCTAATTCCATTGAGTCACATTGCAAATATCGATAATTTGAAACTGGTGGACTGCTCGGTGGTGTTTGATCGTCGGATTGCTCCAGTCAAGGTTGATATTTGGATCAGATGCTTTCACAATGGCGGTGGACTTCCAGTGTATTTTGATGAGCACGATATCTTGGATATAAATGAATGTTTCGATGTCAGTCGGCTGAAGGAAATGGATGTTTACTTGAGAGATCTTCATCCGACAACCCCAAAGTGCCGTTTGGACTTGACCCATTGCTTACGATTAGAAAGTTTGAGTTTTGACACCGGGGTCATTGTCGGCTGGCACAACAAACTGATTCTCAAAAAGTTGGAAGTTACGGCTGTACCTTTGGATATTTCCGAGTTGCCACCCTCTGTTCGCGTATTGGAAAGTAATGACGACGATAAAGACACCTATCTCAAGTGTACATCCAGTGCCAAGTATTTGAAGTCTTTACGAGTTTGTGGGGAACCGTCAATTCTGTCAACGTGTCCCAACTTGGTCCATTTGTGCATAAATAGTGCCTGCTTTAACCTAGACTATTTACCCCCCAGTGTTAGGGAAATAACGATTTATAATTGGTGCGGCTTTGTTGGTGAGAATGTGGTTCAATTGGAGAAATTGATTTTTAGGACCTCCACGTGTTTTTATTGGGAATATGTTGATAGTGTGATTGACAGACTCAATCCTAAGGTCATTGTGACAGAAGCTTTGTGTTTAAAATCGTGGAGAGAAGGTTTGCATGAAATCGTTCGAAAGGGATTGGATAATGGCAGAATTTTTGTATTGAAAGAGGAATTGTTTGAAGAATACGAAAGCCCACCTGTTACTAAATTGGAATATAACATCTACGAAAATGATACGAAAAGAAGCATCTGTAAAAACGAATTTTACACATGGGAGAATTCCTACTAACTAATCGCACTATATACTTGACTCAACATTTCTTATAAATAATGTATAAACGAAAATGGTAAGAAGGAGTCGTTGTTATACCTATCCTTAACCATGTTAAATGGCCCATCGCAGTCAACGTAGAACTCCGCCAATTCGGATGTAAACACAGATTTTGAAAGATAAGACACAAAACTGAACTCCAACATCGGTTTTTTTCCATAAAGTGGTAATCGAAACAGTAAATCGAGTTCATAATTTTCTATAGTTTCTATTGTTTTTACGTATTAATTTAAAAACTTTTTTGGAAAAAACGCGATATTTGAGCTCAGTTTTCTTCAAAATCTGTGTTTACATCAGAATTAAAGAGCTTATTGGCGGCAGAGTTCTACGTTGACTAAGATGGGCCATTTAACATGACTCCTCCTTAACCCAGTGATTATGAATGCCAATATGCTGAATTGTGTAAGTTGTGAATATAATATTACCGAATTGCCGTGTCATTATAGAAATAAAAATGTTCACTCTCACTTAAATAAATACGGATACACTCCGATTACATGTTTTATAGAGTGAAACCCATTACCCCATTTATTCAAGCAGGAACCGTTCTCTAATGTCCCCTGGTGGCGTTAGCCTAAGGCTTTATCAATTCTGCTTAAACGATACCTAAGGCGCTTTTGTCTTCCGTCTCCATTCCCAAAAGATGACTATTTTTGAGAAAATGTTGTCAGCCGTATATTATACAAATGATTGCAAGATTTATTTAAGTAATTAAGTATAACCTAGGTTTTAGTACTTTGAACACTAAGTTAAGTTGAATACTTAAAAACCAATCAAATTCCAAAAAAAATCTGTGAACCTCTAGCACGCAAACCGTTCCACATTGAATGCAGTGGCAAGAGAGGGCATAGGGGATGGCATATCTGAAATATTACATAGAATGGATAAGGCTGAGCACCACACAATTACTTTTTCTAGATACGCCACTGCCTAATGGTAGTCAGCGCGTCTGGTAGTGGTAGGTAAATCGTAATTGATACCAAGAGTTTTAGATACTTTTTACAATCGTCAACCCACTTCATGAAGACCATAAAAATGTCAACTGATTGAAAATATATATAATACAATAATAAATATAATTC
>JABASC010004678.1:0-11447 GCA_019776185.1 Plutomurus gul | reverse complement strand
TAGGAGAATAGAATAATACAAGGTTAAAAATTGCACCTTTATAATGCCAAGTCAGTTTATATTATTGTTTAGGTTAGGTGATAATTGCGAGTGTGTCTCTAGAATTTTTAATGGGCTCTTTGCACCTCACTTATTTGTATTAAAAAAGTTTACTTGCGGGCGACAGGAAATCATTTATACAATGCCCTTGTACTTATTTAGTAGACCGTTTCAATTTTACGCGTCAGGATGTCGGAAAATTCTACCAATGCAAATCAAAGAGATGAATACCAGCATAATTTTGTAAAGGAAAAAGGACCGCATAAAATTTAGTTTTAATATGGGACTATACATTCGACTTCTCCGGAGCATCCCAAGTTCACACACCTGTTACTGCGGATACACATTGAGTCATCCATTTTATAACACATTATAATAAGAGAGTTTAAATTGTGTTCACTAGAAAATTGTTCGTTTCTATCTGCAATTTCATAATAAGTTAATGAAATTAGATGGGCTCGTCCTCATAGCCATTTCTGTGACGATGGACAAAGAATTGCCCTCAACTTCCAAGAAGGCGACCACTAAAAAAGAAAAAGATCCATTAAGAAACGAAAAAATTCTTGCACAGAAAAAAGAAATTGAAATACTTTTTCAGAAGATCAAAACTAAACTTCCAGTATCAGATCGTCGCAGAAACTTATCCTTTAACAGTTTGGGGAGCGCCCAGAAAAAAAGTGATGAAAAAATTCGTAAAACATCATCTAATATTGAAAATGGTGTACGAGCGAATTCATCACTATCAAAGGTATTCGGATTAATTCGTCGACCAAGTTCGGGGTCTAATCGTGTCGCACCAGCACCTTCCACCACTAACCTAGCTCCCCCAACACGAGGAAATAAAATAAATTCAGATTCAAAGTTCCCCGGCATAATTTCTGTGGTTGTTCAGCCCCCGGACAATGAAAAAGAGAAAACCGAAAAGATTTACATAATAAATAAACAACCAACTCGTGTTATTAGTAATAATAGTGACAATGTTAATGTTAAGCCCAAGAATAAAACTGAAATTGTTAAAAGGAGGCGAAAGATTCTAGAGGAGACTTTAGAATTTAGTTTAAAGTCTACAGGATCAAAAGGGTTACACATGGCCACCATGTTTGTTCCTAATCGGCCCTCACTATTGAATATCGTCAGTGGGAACCTGTTGCCGAAAATGAATAGGTCAACTGTTCACTCAACAATTGGAAGAATAAATTTAAGTCACGAATGCAATGATCCAATAGCATTGTTTGTGTCCACCGTCGACATTCGTGAAAATATAAACGGAAAAATGGAAAAAATTCAAGACAAAGGTTTGCTGCCAGTTAGTAGACTTATTCAACAAGTTGATTTACCAGCGTTGGCGAAAAATATGGTCACAGTCGTCCATTACATTTGTCTCTTTGTAATGGCAAGTCAGTATTTTTAAATTCCAAATAACATTTAATAATAAATAATTAAACAAACATCATTTTGGATTTAATTAAATATTGATTTTGGTTTCTTCAGATGGTTTCACTATTCCCCTGTAACGCCATCATTGGTTTCGCAGTGTCTGCGTCCGATAACTTTTTCTTTCCTCAAGTGATGACAAAAATGTTTCATTATACATTTCCCGCACACAACATTTTAAATCTAGTGTTTCCACTGTACTCCGTCTCCTTTGTTCCTTGCACAGTTTCAATTTTAGGCTTGGGCTGGGTTGCCAACCCCAGATCGCTGCCCGTCCCTCTCTGCATGTATATTTGGAAGAGAAAACTAGTAACTCATAACTTTAATACAGTCATTCATTCTATTTATGAGATTTATAGAAAAATTTGCTTTACAAACCAAAAATAAAATGTACGGGTAGGTTACGATTCCTTACATTTGTCTCATGATCTACTGGCTCATTGTCAATATTTTACTAACGTGGAAAATGGTAAACTTACAACAAGACTTGGAAACATCAATGTTAGATGAACTTAAAAAAGTGGGAATGTCAGATCGTTGGACATTTTCTCAAACTTATGTTCGTACATTGATTTTTATATTAAAATTGCAAAATTTAAAAAAAGGGAATCTTTGTAGAAACCTCACTTAATTGCAATCATTTTTTAGAACAGATGCTGTGGAGTTCACAGTTACAAAGATTGGAATCTTTCTCAACAACACACTGTCCTCAAGGACGACCTTGGAAGAGATCTGTACCATAGTTCATGTTGCGACACATCCGTAAGTACTACGCATCGAAGCCTTCGAAGCTCAATAATATTTATAATTTATCCAAGAATTTTTTTCCCATTACATTTTATTACACTTCTAAAAAACAATTTTCTTAATTTCTTTCATCAGTATTTCAAATGTGGAATGAATACTTTGGAATCTGAAGTTCTCAGTGAAGGCTGTCTGGCTTGGGAGAACTTCATAGCGGCCGTGGCATTGTGGTGCTTTTGGATACAAACATGGAGTATGTGGGTAGCTTTGGTTAGTCCAACGTCATGAATTCACAAAAGTTTATATGCAACGAGGTGTTAAATTTGTCTCAATTAAACCATGTTTCATTGAAATCATAGGTAGTTGCATTTTTGTATGCATACGCATTTGAGTGCCTTTACGTCCCCGCCGTGGGAGATTATTACCAATTGTAAATATGAGTACAAATAAAATGTTAAATTATTATCTCTGTTCTATTATCGGTATATGTGCAGTTTAGCTTTGTCTATAATCAAAAGTTTTTAAAGACAATAAATGTCAAAATAAAAATACCTTTTAAAAATATTATTCCAGAAAAATAATACATCCTTTCTATATGTACCTGCCTGCAACAAGCTTGTATTCACATTGGAGGTTGTTATTACCTTCCACGTGATAAAAATAGTAGATCTGCTTAATTTTTGACACTGTCTTACAAAGCATAAAGGGAATAATCTGAAATACAAACAATCTACCCGTGAATTGTGCAATGTGCAATTATTCGTTCTTCAAACAACAAAAAGCATATTGTAATGAATGATATCATTAATCCTAATCCTGAAATGTATTATGCTTTTTTGCATATATTTAACCTCCTATTAAACTTTATCTATGCAATTACGTATGCCGCTAAATCAATTTTGAAGCACATCAACCGAGATTACTTTTTTTCGCGAATTCAGCAAAAAGAGGTATTTAATTAAAGATAACGTTCGATTTACAACTAATTTTTCTGCTGACAAGTATATACGATTGTTTTCTGAATATTGGAGGTATTAACACAGGATAATTACATGATGATGATAATGACTTGTGTTCACATTTATTTTCTGATAAGGTGGTTGGTTGTCGTAAACGTTGTCGACCCGACCATCTGCGAATTAATTGGACTTTGACGTATATATTTTGCTAAGCAAAAGGTGAGTGAAATAGTTCGATAGTTTTCAGTCATAATATTACATTTTCACGATAATTTAGTATATTATTCTTTATTGAATATCTCACACTTTTTAAAACATACAATTTCCATCCACTAGTTCATCTTTGATTAGTACAATAGAATTCCACATGTATACAATACATGCTAAACACACCACCTTATTTATATATTCAATACATAATATAATACAAGCATTATAATATGCGCATTCGATAAGTGTAATCCCGTTGTTACTCTTTTGTATTTAAATACAAAGGGAACAATTCAAGGAATTAACGATTATAAATTATAACGCCTATCTGTGTATATTTTCACATTGACAAATGACAAACTCTCCTTGTTATTAAACGAACTTTTTCTCAAAAAAAGCAACACAGGGATAATCTTGTAAATGTAACAGTACTAATATTTAAGTATACGAACGTGCAAACAAAAAATTACAAATGATTGTATAAATAAATAAATAATATGCTTAAACAGCTACGATAAGCTCTAAACGATTTGTATAGTCTTTTACATCACATATAATACAATAATATAGTGTATATTATCCTTTCTTTCATGAAGACGGGGTCGCATTTTTGCGCATTCATTAGTATTATTTATTACAAAAGCGATTTGGCAAGTATAATATCATTTCTTTAAATATAGTTAACTTTAGACACGGTTATACACGCAAAGGGTCCTGCTAAGTATGTATAATATAATGTTTCTATTGTAATTATATACTGTTTCTTTCTTCTCTCCATCGTCATCACAATAACCTACTGGATAATATTTAGTTTTTTATACATAATTACTTTCGTTCGTTGTATTCTTTGGACAGAACTAGTACCTGTTGTTTTGCTTATTAGACAGACTGTGGAAGATTATTGCTAAATCATCGCGTCACTAATTTCTCGAAATATTTATTTCGGTGTAACGGAATAAGGCAATCGTTTTTAGCAGTCAACTTCACTAATTACTACTGAATAGAAATTACTACAAAAATTACTATATGCATTTTCTTCTAAAGAAGCCTGAGAAACTTTTTTAAATACAGCGGCATTATTTTTTCTTCTTCTATATTATATGTATGCTTTGTCAGTATATCTTTTTGTATAGATCTTTCGTTACAGAATCACATTATTAAGTACTACCCGCACGGATAATACATATTATAATGTGTTTGTAGGCAGTAGATCCATATCTCTTATATAAACATTAAATAACGCATACTGGAACGTACTAATGTAGTACTAACTGCAATGAAATTAATTTTCATACGAATCATTCTTGGTTTTAGCAATAATAGTTAAAACAAAAAATTGACATAATAATAATAATATCTTATACACAGTAAACTGTATTGGAGCTTATATTTCTTTCGTATTCACACACTGACAGTTTCAGTAAATTGAAGCCCTTTCCTGGTTACTCCATTAAAACTCACAACAGATGTTCAACTCAGTATCCTCCTCACTTTTTACAACTTTAAATTACTTTGCTTAAATAAACGTAACGTAATTATAATTACTCTTACATTGAGACCATTCTATTATAGTATTTTGGATACTTTAGTTTTATAGCTGTAGATTATTGCTCTTTGGATGCCCGACAGGGTGCAAGTATTACCGTTTAAAAGGTAAGACTTTGAATTTTTTGTAATTAATTTCAAGGGAAGATAAAAGCACCATAATTACTCTCTTTGACAGTGTCAACGTAGTAAATACCCTCACCTCCCTTACAATGGAAGCCCATTTCTACGTCTTCCCCTTGGGGCTCAGCCTCATGCGTAATAGTCATGTAAGAAGGAATATGAGTGAGTTTGTTGTTTGTGCTACATTTACCAGGATTTCGAATTGTCCATGTGAATAACTCAAATGCGAAATTGTGACTTCCAATCACGGAGTATTTACAACCGGGTTGGCTATGACCCCAGTTTGGATAAAAGTCGACTGTGCCCATTGGAATCAGAGTGCCGTAGTGATTCGTCGGAGAGGTGAGAGCTTGAAGAGATAACGGAGAGGCGTATCCATCAGTGTGGATAACGTCGACGAACGTCGCGTCCGATGCTGATAAACGAGTACAGATGAATTCTTTCTCAAAATTCGGGCCGGCAGGATCTAAAAATTTAAAGCGAACTTAAAATTAGTATTTTCTTTAAAAAATAAATTTATTTAACTAAATATGAATTTCATTGTAAATAATTACCTAATCCGGTGATCCTGTCGAAGGATTTTCCGCATTTTCCCGCAAATCCCATCAAATGTGCCCCCAGACTGTGGCCAATTCCCCAAATTCTCGTATCCTCCCGAAAACGTTTCATTTGTTTCGTGTAATTGGCCAACCAACATCCAACAGCTTCGATATTCCTCGCAGCGTGGTCGTAACGATCAATGCCAATATTGGCTCCACCTCCCCAGCCAACAATGACCACAGTCATATTTTCCTGTTCTAGAAGGGCGTCTTTCATTTCTCGTAACCACCACGTATCGATTTCATGAATAAAACCATGAGTTACGAAAACGATTTGTGTCGTGTCGAATGCTCCCATTTCATCGAAACGCTTAACAACTGCTTCAGGATCTTCGTTGTGTAGAATTTCAATCGGTTCCTTATCCCGCTGGAAAACTCGCAATTTTGGCTTGATCTTCGAAAGATCCCATGGAGTTGGAAAAGTGCTGTTCAAAATACTTTCGGCCAACCCGGGAGAAAACTTTTCTGCAACGACAATGGGCACAGCGCGACCGAAGGCTTCGCTCATCTGTTGTGTTTCTGATTCCAGGAAACTGGATCCATGGAATATTCCTATTTTCACTGCTTGGCCAACGACGTGACCTGTGACTTGTCCGAGTCCTCTGGCAAGGTCGTAGAAACGCATAATGTAAGAGATAGTGTGAAATAGTTGACCTAAAATTCAAGGATAATCGTTGTTATTCATGTCTTCATCAACTTATCATTTATTTTTCGCTACTTGAACGAGAATTTCTTGGAATTTCAGTTTGGTTCATTAATTTTTTTGGCTTGAAGATATTTATTGAATATTTGTAAATACCTTTTTCGTTTTTAAATAATCCCGAAAGAAATCTGGCTTTGTAGTGGTAGGGCGATAAGTTGACGTCGGCTGCTGCAGCAGAACTTCTGTTAATGCAAATGTGAGCTCTTCGACTGTCCTTCACTGAGTAACCTGTATTGAATGAAAGGAAAGTTGTTTTGTTTAACATTTAAATGACGTGAGCGAATTAGGCTATCAATATCATTTTACGTACGGTACAAACTGCAAAGATCTCGCAATTTCTACCGACGAATAATTAAAGGTAAATGCATCATGCATCTACCTACCTACCTACCTCCCTCCCTATAACATAGTTATATAAATTCTAAATATATAAAGGTTACACTTGAAACTAGAGTGTCTTTGACATATCGAATCAGTGGTAATCTGCTTTTTACAACCTTGTGTGCTCCAGTATTTGCACACATGTTATATTACTTACATTACACAGCAATTTAAATCGGATTTATCTTTCTGTTTAGATACAGGAAAATGTTATAATACAGGAAAACCCTTGCTGCGAAATATTTATATCTAGGTATTAAGTAATTGTGTTTACACTTGTACAACCACTTTGTTTTGTACACGCAACTTCAATCACACTAAAAAATGTAATTTATTAAAGACACGGCAGTCCATTCCGTGATAATCTTACCCGTTAAATTGTGAAGTGAGCACAGGGGCACAAATAAAAATTGCCTGTCAATTGTCAACTCCTAATTTAGTAACCGAATGTCAACTCTTTTGTATGAATTTCAGCTGCTTCCTTTGTTGGGAGAAGAACAAAGCAAGGGAATATTCCGATATATTATTTATGTACACAGTACACACTTTACAATATTAAAAGTCAACAACAACTGTAAACACACAAAGAGATGATTTCTTAAACTGTAGAACTGTGTATCTTTTACTTCACTTCGTAGTAGTAGATAGAAAGTGGATCTCAAATTGTCCAACTAAAAGATAATTATCTGGAAACGTGTGCGAAATATTCAAGCGTGTAAGCAAACAAGTATTAAGATTTCACTTGCGTAGTATACAGTCAGCAAAAATTGCGTTAATAATAACTGCTTTCGTTCTTTCTGTATCATCTTGCTTATGAATTGGTAATGACACGGTTAATGGATTAAGCTGGCTTTTTATTGCGGAAGACGAGTTTACACTTCCAGTACCTACCTACATTTTTCTTATCTATTTTAGATTACAAATTCTCTGTTCACATTGCAGCGGTCATATTCAGTCAATAAAGGCGTTAAAGATTATATATCCGCTATGACACAAATCTGTACACTGTTGACTATACGCTGTATACCAAATATGAATGCAGACTTTAACTCATAATCTCTTTTATCTGTGAACGAACAAACTGCAACTACTGGTGGATTTATTTCGATTGATGATGTAGTGCTATTATACAACTTTTATGTGGCACTGGCCAACTTATCCATAAATACACACATACACCATAATAATGCATGCAAGATATAAAAATAATAAAGGAATAATAACCTATGATGACGAATTGTCCGACGATAGAAGATAGAACAGAGAAGTCACTTCAAGTTAGTGGTCAGCAGCCGATGATGATGGTGACAGGGTAAAACGTTCGTTGTGTATTACTAATGCAGTGACAAAGTCTCGATCTGGTTTCGATTCTTATCAGTAGTTGTCAGTGGTCGACCACTAATTTCTCCTCCTGCCTGCCATTCAATCGTTTCGTCCTTTTGGCTCTTCTCTTTTTTATACATTCAACCATTCAATTCAACATTAAATAAACTGTTACGTGTAAGTAAGTAATGTAAACTCAAGCACACGGTATATTGTTGATTATATATATAAAAGTGTGTGTAAATAATTAATACAAAATGGAAAACGCTGGAATAATATATGATGTTGACGATTAGTACAAAGTTGACAAAGTATGCTGAACTGAAGAGGTTCTGGAAAGGAATGAGTGAGGATAGTGGAAAGCAAAGTACAAAGTTTTGCAATTTAGACCATTGAACGTGGAACGTACGCGCAAATACACAGACCACATCACATGAACTCACATACATCTCGACAGTCCAACAAAAGTACATGCACTTCACTGAATACAAAAACTGCTGAGCACGATAACATTGTTTTTGGTGGTCTGGCTGCTATGTGTAGGGTCGTGTGGAGCGAGAGCCACGGTGTAAGTACACTCTCTGTTGTAATACACCCTGAAGCACGTTATTTCCCATTTATTTTGTCTGCTCACTTTTCTATCTTTCAATCTTCCAACAGTAACTTACTTAGGGTAATACAGTAATTACGTCGTACAATTAACACAGGGTGGGTAGAAGAATTTCATAGCTGGAACATGATATGAATAAATGCTACTTTTGACAGTTTTAGCCAGGCACCCGGGCAAAATACACCAAAACGGATAACTCTTACATGTTTCAAGGTAAAATTACAAGGCTCACAATTTAAATGAGCTAGGTGCAATTTTGTCCAATTTTGCCCTTCTTGCCACCTGGGATTAATAATTAAGCAACAGTATTTAATTTTCTTCTACTAATTTAGCTTGCAATCACTGTGCACAAGAACTCTGCTCATATATTTAGCATAGAATGGGGACAGATCCATCAGTAAAGGTGACGCAATTAATGAGTACTCCCTCAACCAAGAACAGATAATATAATACTTGTTTACATGAACAGAAACACTTATAGAGTTAGATAGATGTAATATACCTATTTATAAGCACGTTGTAGTATTCTTAATTCTTGTGCTACACAACAAAAACAAGAGATCTTTGTCCAAACACAATTGAATACACAGAAATTCCCGAGGCTGGTCAATTTGTTTGTACTATAACTATAAGTGTGCAATATTATCCATGTATAATTGAGCCGTGGCATGAAATCACATGAACGAACAATAACAATGTTCTCTTTGGAATTTTCCACCCTTTATTTAAGACAAAGGCTAACAAAACAATTGATAATAATTTTCCATCTTTTTTTTCTCGCTCAACTTCCACTAAGTGGGATTTAGTGGGAAAATCTGGAATTTAACTTCTTTCTCGAAATTGTGCTTGCCTGTAACAAACATATATCCTTTACATTCCACTTTCAAAGGAATAAGCTATTTCTAATTGCCACTCATTGAAATAAAGTGCTGTGAGCAGTTAGTGGTAGTTAAGCACAAGTGTTCCATTAGCAGTTTGCAGCAATTAGTCATCGCTATGTGTCTCTAGCCGTGTATGTGCATTATGTGACGGAGTGGCATGGCCAGTGGTCTCACTTCGTGCCTCGTACGATTGATAGGTACACACTTCTTGTACGTACATATATTATGATAATAATTATACGTTTATGGTCTCTTGAATATGGTCTGACCGTTTCGTGAATGAATCATCTTATTTCTATAATACCGTGTGCTAATAAAAATCTGCTGAGATTAGAAAAATGCACACACTTATCTTTAACTGTGAATAAACATCATACGTTGCATGAATGTTAACAGTTTAATGTAAATAAAGAATTTGCGACCTGTACGTGTGTTAAACGTGTACTATGCATCATAGTTCCACAGAAAATCTAATCAGGAATACAGAGTACAGATTTTTTTAACTATTTTGCGTAGTGAGTAGGAAATTCCTGCATTTAGAATGAAAATTATTTTGCAATAACTTTTTCGTTGCCTACTAAATTTCTATTATAAATTGAAATGCCTTTGTATTATTATTATTTAACTGTTTTTTGCTCCTTTTTTGCTTGGAGATGACCACAAGTACGATCCTAGTTTTGGCTGGTATGTAAATATTTAATTTTTTTACGTTTGTACACAGGCGATGTGTTTTCAATGACTTCACCAAAAATATATATTGGCTTTTGTTGTAGTGGTGTACTACAAACTACAAATATCAGTTGTTTACTGTTTGCTACACTTTTGCCATACCCACAGCGTCAGCGTATGGAATGCACGTACAACAACAATAATTATTGTAAATTCAGTTTTTGGAGGCGCAATTCAATTTTTTGTTCTGTTGTGTATTCGCAGTCAATTGCAAAATACTGCGCCAATTGTGTTGTTCTGGTTCTGTTGCGCCCTCATCTCAAGGCAATAGCATGGTAAACAAAGACAGTAGAATTCCATTACGAATTAACTATTAATAGATTCTCTGTGTACGCTACACATGCATTCCCTATATGTAGGTACCCTATTATAATATTTATAAAAGAGCACTACTAGTAAGAAAATCGTCGTTTTTTTGGGGTGAGATTGAATTAATAAAAGTTTTGAACTTGGCGAATTCACTACACAGATTTCTATAGAGAGAGATAGAGAGAGGGAGGGGGTTCAACTTTTATTCTTTCGTCACTTTGGTGTGTAGCCCGAAGCAGAAATTAATTTTGATTTGCCGAGTTCAAAACAAAATCGGAAAAGCCCACAAGTACAGGATCTCGCATGTGAAAGCACTCTAACAATGAGAACAGATTGTACCACAAATCAGTGGCGTACACAGAATGGACTCCATTCAATGGAGGGTGGTGGAGCTGGGAGGGGGCACATTTTTTTCTCACCCATGTTAATGTATTTGCCCCTCCTACACTCCTACTTTTTTCCTTTGTTAATTCTTACAAATGTGACCCCACACCGCACCGTCTTCTCTATTTATTACAAATCCATTCTTGCAGCAGGCTCAGAAAAAGGATGCGGATGAGAGATCGAAAGCAGTTGAATGCAGTTGTCTACTTTCAATGTAGTAAGCAAAAAGTAAACATCACGTCAGAGAAAAATGCGTCATGGGAATTACGACGGTAGTCTTGTTGCATGCATAGAGCATACCATCTTTTAATCAGAAACAAATAGAAGCCGTAGGCGTTCCTACTACTTACTGATTAATGACAGCAATTTTATCCTGACTAATCCAGAGAAATGTTCAAATATTTGTTATAAATCCGAATAAGAACACTTTCTATTTATAGACCACAAACATCAATTGAATTATATACATATATG
>JABASC010004677.1:0-11448 GCA_019776185.1 Plutomurus gul | reverse complement strand
TACATAAATGGTATCTCCTATGTAATACAGGGACGGGTACAAAAAGATCGAAGAATTCAAGGAATTCGTCCTCTCCTTCCGCCACCAGAGGATCGGGAAAAAATAAAACAAGAGTATTTGTTTAAATGGGATCCGAATAACAAGTTAAATCGCAACTAACGAAGTACTTTTATGCACACAAGGCAGATCTGGTACGTGCAGCAAATTTTCGCTTCCAGTTTACGGAAAATAGCGTGCCTCTCCATTTACAATCTAAGCCAACACGTTCTGGTCCTAGGTCTAGCTCTTTTTACGTATAGAATGATTGCTTACAATGATTGTTAGTTTTAGTTAGTACCACGACTGGAGAAAGCAATGGTAGAATGAATGGATTCACAGAACGTATCCATATCAGTTTCAAATTAAAAATTGAAAAGTGTTGCAAAATTAAGATGTTATGTACACTTAAATGCGTCTAGAAGCACATGTATTTTGAAATTTACGGTGTATTTTGCATAACGATCATTAATAAATGAGAGGATGACAATTCAAATTATCATTTATCCAAAAATCTAACAGTAAATCTGCATTGATTAAATCTGCATTGATTTACCATCATCAGTTTAGATAAAAATATTCGCATGTCATATATTATTTTTAAAAGGATGAAATAGAAACATTCATCCTTGCCAATTACAGAAAGGATAATTCCCCTGCTTATATCCCAACTAGTGCTGCATCTTTTCAAAGATGTGTATCAGGTGTATGTTTGCATGAACTACACTTAAATACATAAAATATAGCTCCAAATGCCATATAGAATAGATGGTGATACGGAAAATGCCATTAAACAGAGTGTGAAATCAAATCATCGTATACATCATCGTTCCCCGTTCCATTTATTACATAACTCATTATTTTAACAAAGGGCAGTTTTGCTTTCCACATTATGTAATATTCGTGTAATAACTACGTTGTAGATTTTCGTTTCAGTCAACTGTTCTTTTAACTTTTGAAAAAGACAATCTGCGTTACTACTTATTATGATTGTAGTTTTATTCAACATGTATAACAATTGTACAGTATTTTTATATTTAAAATGACTACGGTGTTTCGGCATGTTTCGTATACCTGAATTCATAGGTATGCTACTCAAGTGTACAGATTTACACTTTACAGTTTACACAACACAACATATTTGAACAGCTACACAGAATTTATTTACGGCGTGGTCACGTCTGATTAAATATATAAACTGCTTTTTAATTGAAAGTAATTAATTTTTTAGTGTTTCTCAATATCAACAAATTCCCTGTAGAAGTTTTATGCAGTAAAAACGCGGTTGTTTGTGTCGAGTTTTTATTATTATTAGTTGGTACACTCGATGTCTATTTTGAATTGTGTACTCCGTATTTTGTAGTATTCTTAGTTGCCATTTTACTATTGTTAGGGTTCCGATTGCAAACGCAGCAGGTTTTAAAAGTAGCTGATATTTACAGTGTACATAGACACATTTAAAACAATAGTTAAACTTTGGTAAGTTTGTTTTACTGGAGCTGTAAGTCATAAAGTAATAATTACAAGTGGAGTCTATACAATACAATACAACTTTCTCTGTACTTCAATACCCTCTTAACTATTCACGCTCCCCTTCTCAACCCTTTTCTACCCATGTATCTACATGTTACATGATACACACGGTCATTGTCAGTAACAATTGACTAAAATATCTACTTTGCGTGGATTGAAGATGCACGTATTCACATCGACCCCCGTAATTTAGCATGGACAATTTACTTCAAATAGATACTAATTGTATAGTTATAAGCGCTGCAGACAATTGGTGCCCAGTCCTTTTACGCATTTTGTTTGTACAACATTCAACACCCACAAACCATTAATTGAGTTATCATGCGTAGTAGAAGTCCTTTAGTGGACACAAGTAGTAAACATTTTGTTAAACGTTCAATTTGTGGAAAATTACATGCGTTGATGCGTTTAAAAGTTGTAAATACGCTAATTTTCGCGCTGAATTTTCCAACTTAAACGTACTTAGTCATTGTGTACTTACGAATATTAAAAACCGAACAAAATTATTGTTGTATTTAGGTCTGTGGGATTGGTAATTAGTAGGATACATCCCTTTACAGTACAGAAACATCAAAAAATCTCTGTAAGTTTTGCGATTTTAAATTATTTTATCTTTGTGAGTCATTTGACATTTGTGCCTGTCACACTCACGTACTTGTAAAGTTCCCGTTGGTAATAGTAATTGAGTTTCAAATCAAACGATTTATTTTATAGTAACTTTCACAAAAGTTGTTTGATAGTAAAAGGAAAGTATGTTTTCTCCTGCAATTAAAGTACAAACTGTTCTATTACTATTACAGTATTAATGTGTTCTAATGGTTGACCTCTTCAGCATTGGTTAAATATTGATCTGTAGAAATAAGCATTGAAATTAGTAATATCCCCTTTACTATACATAGTAGTTGAAATGTTACACCCTAGCCATTGAATGAGTACGTGTATACATCAGTTTAAAACATTCTGTTATCGTTGATATCCATTAAAATGGTGTAACTAAATATGTACAATACATCACAACGTTAAAACACTAATCAGTACTGACCTTAAAGTTCGACCATAACACTAATTACGATTACAAGCAGTATACACTTTTCGCTCTGTGTGCATTTTAAATCCTTTTCGCGTACAAACATTCAATTTTATTTAACAGTCAATACAATAATTCCTAAATACTGACGTGTATAGCCTTTTCATCACGCTCACCGTTTCGAGGTGGTTGTTTTCTGCGGTTATACGTTTTCTGCTCGTTAAACTGAACCTGTGTATAACAATGGTGGAGCTACGCAAGGAGAAAGTACATGATATATTATGAATAATTTCAGCCTGTCAATAAATCATTTTTACAATTACATTTTCCCACTTCTTTCTAGTTAACTCATCTCAACGAAATGCAGACTTGCATCCGTTGTGATAAAATTTCACTTTTATTGAGAAATTGATGATTAAGTAGAAATAATCAAGTATGTAACATTTTAATTCCGGTTCGGTTTCAAGAACTATCGGATTTCGCGATTTAATTTCAAAACTTTTATTTCTATGACTTGAAAGAGGTAAAAGGTGCATTATCATTGATGTGAATTCCACGTAAATGAACATGCATGGTTAGGCTTACAAGATGCTAGTATAAAAGTGGGCAGATGTGAGTGAAACAATTTTTTTTACTTTTGCTCGCTTATATGTACGTACACTGAAGAAAAGCAAGAAATCATATTGGATGAAACAAACTCAACTATAAATGACAACCAGAATAAAAAATGAATAATATCTAAGATCTAATTGCATTAGAACAAAAGTATTTCAAGTACAAATACAAATAACTCATCTGGCGCTATTCTTTAATTTAAAAAAAATGCGTCAATTATAGGATTTTTGGACTTTATATTACCCATTTTGTATGCATAAAAGTTTAATTGCCAACGTAAATTTTGGTCGAAGCCAATATTATTTTGTGATGTTTAAAAACAAGTAAGTTTTAAGTAAGGATATAAATTGCTTTTCTAGGTGTGTGTGCGTATCTATGTAAGGCGTAAGGTCTGTTGTAAGGAATCTGTAACCGCAGAAAACAACTCCCGAGATAAGTTTCCGTTGGTGCTATTAATAAGACCAACAGCAAATCAATAATATATAGTTTTCTAATTATTATCATTCAATTAGATAATATTCTTCAAAATGTAACCGAAAATCTTGGATTTAGTAAAGTGTTCAATCAATCCATTGCTGATCGCTACATTGGAGAGACAACATTGTTGCAAACAACAATGGCGACTACCCAAATAGATCTCAGACAAATGAGTGACCATGCCTTGATTTTATATGTTAATATTTAAGAACATGTTCTTCCCTTACAACTATAGTTATATACAGGGGTCACAACCCATGATTTGGAGTCATACTTACTTAGTTACTTAAGAACTATACTTTGTGATATATGATTGAGTAGTAAGTCGTCACGTACAAAGTACTCATTATTATAACAACTCCTCTAATAATTCTTACCATTAGTGTACCATTAGATCATGTACAACACTGAAATCTACTTTGTACACAATATTTATATGTACTTTATGATAATTAGTAAATGCAAGTAGGTAAATCTCTTGTATGTTATAAAGTAGTAGTGCAAATACACTTCACATGTACACGCCTCAATACAAGTATAAACAAGCAGTGTTATTATGACACCGAACAGGCACATCACGAATTAGTAAAAAGCATACAACAACAAAATCACGGAACAACATACCAAGTTTGGTCGCGCTTTCACTCAATCGCTTTCTCTATATTTTATAGCAATTATTTTTTCCCATAAAAAAGCAAATCCCTGCGTCAAGACTGTATTCAAATATTTTACAAATGATTCAAGTAAACAGTTCACATTTCAATTTTTTTTAATATGCAAAATAATTTTAACTTCAAACATTTGTAAAACGGAAGTTTACGCTCTTTTTACGCAGTAAACCTGCATTTCGTATAGGATCGCATTTTCCCACCTACACAACCGGTATTGCAACGTTCTATCTAGCGACAATGAATTTGAAATATCTCTTTCTCTAAAATAACGCGAGAGATTTGACATGTAGGGGTGTCAATTTGTACATCAAAGACAACATTCGGTTGATTGATTGATTTGGCATGATTTATTTTATAACCTTCAATTTTAATATCCTGATTTTCACACTTTCGAACGTTTTCTCTTTTGGTAGCTAAAAAGGTTGTTTCCGTTGAACCCTCTCAAAAGTATGGAAGTGCTTCTGTGTTCCTCTGATTTTTCGTAATCTCTAGTTTCAATAGTGCCATAATTTGTTTGTAATTTGTAAAAGTAAAAATGATACTGATTTTTGGCAGGATGTGTAAACTAATTAACCAAACTGCGTAAAAGTAAAAGAACATGCTATTACATTGTTCGTAGAAAGTAATAAAATCTTACAAGGTATATGGGATGGAGGATTACGACTTATACATATATTAAAAGTTGGTTAAAATCGCATATTGCAAAAGAATTAGAACGGAGCTAAATACATGAGTGCACAATTAATCAATGTAAATGTGAGAATGAACATTTTAGTTAGCTAACAGTAACAGTAAGTTTTCTGAAGACTATACCAATTTAACGCAGCACAGAAATTGTGAAACGATTACATGTACATGTTTTTCGTGTATACGTGTTTGTTTATGTCTTACAGATAATTTAATTCCACACTATCACGATATATTGTTCTTACAACTAACACATCGTGCATACATTTCGATTATTCTGCGCTTTCATGTATTTTATTGGTTTACAAGTTTTGTTATAAAATTTTATTGGTTGAGTGACTTCTTTGTGTCTAGAAAACTAATTGCAAGGTATTTCACATAATATTCAATTGCTATTAATGATTGCTATCGATCATCCGAGATTGGTATTTTCAGTTGCCATCTAATTTCAAGTTACGTTCTCGAGAATTTTTCTGTACGATATACAAAACGACCCCTTATATCTACAATGCGTACAATATATACTTTACACCTTAGAAGGTAATAAATATGATTACGACACGGAATTGCGTTATTGTATGTAAATTACCTATTCTTATATAGTTTCTTCTTTAGTCTGCCTAGCCGCTTCATTAAGTAAAATCATTACAAACATTCTATTTACATATTTTACAGCGAGTACTCGAGCTACTCTATTTCGTTAACAACTAACAGTTGGTTCTTATTAAAGCATACAATACAGGCTGCTAGTAGTATTAGTATGTAATGCGTTTCAAACCAATTTAATTGTACGTGGTAGCTACATTATCATAATAAGTATCTGTTTAGTTTCATGAGTTTTGTTTAGCTTAGAAACGCTTAATTCTTTAACATTAATATTTATGCGCACATACGGAAGTGCTTTATTGGCCGTCATAACATAAAACCTTCCTATTATATAAACACCGTCATAACACTATAAATCCTATTACAAACACTGACTACCTATATACATACAAATACAAATAGCTGAAATACCTACGCTAGTCTTTTTAGTACATCGAATAAATGCCGTAGTGTCAAGATCTTGGTTGATTGATGGATTATTATCACTTCAATGATCAGTGAGAGTAGTGGAGAGACGACCAAGAATTTTCTAAATATGAATTCAGTACTCAAGGGGAATGTGAGAAGTTAATTTCGACGTTGAAATTGAGACAGTTTGCTCGACGATTGAAAGGCTCCTCCTTCCGTTATTGATTAAGTTTTAAGCGTAATAAATTATTAGTATGTGTTTCGACGCATTGATTCAAAGACTTCATTAAAGTATAAAATTACCTTTTAATGTGAATTAATTTCGAATGAAAATTAATTTTTCAAATTGTAGTGTTGTAATTGATATCGTTTGCAAAGCTTCTGCAAACTTGGAACGGTGTAAAGATAGTAGTTTATAGTTGATTGTATACGTCGTATCTTATTAACATATATATTCGTCGGTAGTTTACAAAAAGTATTATTCGATAGTACAAATAGATATAGGTATGTACATATGTTTAAGTACCTAAGTATAATATTATATGTATATCTAGTACATATTATTAAGTAATAAATTAAAATGCAATAAGTTGGTTGCAACAAAACGAAAGGTGGGCACACTTCCTTCCGTGCAAATCCTACTTTTAAACAATACGAAAACTCATGTGGATTGCTGTTGACTGTCTTGAAGATGATTATTTTTATACATATGTACATAGTAACCGAATTGAAACCCCGGAATCACTGAATTTTTGGTTTACTGCTTAAAAACGATGATGTTTATAAAGAACATCCATCTTAATATAGTATTGGCGAGATGGAAATTCTTCTTTGTGATTGAGCAAATAAATCTTCTTGTACATTTCCTATGTTTCCTCGTTCTCATCCCATTCTCGAATTTTGTCAGACAGCAGCAGTGGTTGGTCGTTTGCTAATAGAGCGTTTCCGTCTCTGGATATGGAAGAGCAATGTGAATGAATAAATTGCTGTTCTTCTTGTCCTTCTCATTATTAGTTTTCGTGGGAGGGCTGGCGGAGAGTAGAGATGGCTAGGTATCGCTCGTGTCCCCAGCTGCTCATATAAAAGCCAAAATAAATTAGTAGCACATCGAGTGCTTGAAATCTCTCATTACTATAGTAGTCACTTAAATACACGTTGTTTTCGATCACAAAGTGTGTACAGTTCTCTGTGTTTATCGTATTAGCCGTATGTTTACTCTTCTTACCAGAAGATTCAGACTCCGATGAACAAGACCCCGAGGCTGCTATGTATACGTCCACTGGGAGTGAGCCGCGCCGTCTTCCAGGCCAAAAGCCGCAGCTTACGGACGCGGCAGTGGCAGTCGTGCTCATTTGCTCGATTAGAATTTGAGCTTTCCAAGCCCCTATTGTTGACACGGAAGATGACACTTTCTTCTGGGCCGCTGCGAAAAGCTCTGGACCTGAATAAACCAACGTTTCTATGATTGCACTCATTTTAGCATTCATTTTAGAACTCTGAAAATAGTAATTAATTTCTTGTTTTACCCCCGGAGCTTCGGCGTTTCAGCGAAATGTGGGTGTCGTCTTCGCTGTACGGGAACACATGCATCCATTTGTACGCGTAGGTTGATTCTGGTTGGAAAAATACAGGAAAATACAATTCTCACTAAACATTCAAGTGTAATTAATGCACAGGAGTTTGGATGTGCTTTATATAAGTGCTGCTAACTGTTAGCATTAATTTACATCTAGGATTCGTTATGGAAGAAAAATACAAAAACAATAAACAAAAACAATCGATATTGTTGTTTACTATTTGAGCAAGCGTTGTTTTTTGATTAGGTAAAAATGTACATGCAAATTATATTGTACCTGAGCTAGTGGCGTCTATGGGTAAGGAGCCACGTCTGCCCATTCGAGGCAAGCATTGTTTGTTACTTGGAGCGATGGGTCGAAGAATTGCTGGAATGGAATAAGAGGGGTAACATGCAAATATTTTGTAGCATTAATGAGACGGAACTGCGTATTGAAATTGTGTCAGTTTTTATTTGGTTATAATAAATATTTTATTATTGAATACTTTACATAAGTACTTAATGTACTGTCTTGAAAACAAAGGATTATTACGAGATTAGAAATAGTTTTCAAAATCAAAGTACTGAGAAATGCAGGTAAAGTCTTTTTTAGAGAAATAGTTGTGTAAACAATAACGAGAGTTAGTAGTAGGTATTAGATAGTAAAAATTAGAGCAAATAGGACTTACTTTGGCGCAGTAAATCTACGGGAGCCGAGCCTCTGCGAAGTTGAGATTGCTTGCCATAAGGAGAAGAAACAGGCGGTTCGCAAAAAGCAGCTCCACTATTCATCACACCCGAAGGATTATTATTATTATTCATATTGAAATTAGCCTTGTCAAGGCTGAGAGCAGCATTTGAGTGATATTGAGTTGGGTCAGAGCGCCGATCTTGAGCCTGAGAGAAACAAAAACAAGAAAATCTTTGTAACTACAGCGAATGAATATGTACATAAATAGAAAAGAGAAGACTCAAACGCGTTCCCGTGCAATTGAATTCAACTCGCTACAAATATAGAAATGTAGATTAATAATTTCATTACCCCACGATTTCCCATCGTAGGTGAAGCTGTCGGGGCTGAACCCCTTCTCATTTGTAGTCTTGCACCCATCACACCCTAAAAATAAAAAATCATGAATTTTATGCAAAATGCAAATCTAATTAAGTAAATAGAACCAGAATACATTGGTTATTTTTACATTCCCACTCAAATTGCTGGAGGCCACTGTTTACCTAGTAAAACTAGTGTTTGTTTTATTTTCCTCACAGAACAGTAATTTGTTTAGTGTGTGCGGCAAATTCAATTTAAATTCAAACTGATCGGGGGAGTAATGCAGATCGCAAAAGGCTAATGTGTGTACAGACTATCCAAAGAGCACAAAGTGGAAAACATGAATATTTCCAATTTATTAACCTAAAGCTTCAATCAAATTAGCATGTAAAGAGAAAGTATGGCTTTGCTATGAGTTTTGCTTTGCGTTCGTGGGCTCCCACAGCAATTTCTGAGCAAAAAGGTTGTGTGTAACGTGAACTTACTTGATGAATCTGTTGTGTAACTCGAACATCCCATCTTTCGTAGTAATCTGGAAGGTTTTCCTCCTGATCCAAATCAGAACCAGGATTCTCATCGGCTTCCTCTTCCGTAAGACTTTTCCATAATCTATTATTTCTCCACATGAGTATCGTAGCTAAACGGTTTGCACTGGAAGTGGAGACTTGGTTGGAAGATATGCACGCGGGGGGAGAAGCTTCAATCTCATCAGCCAACAAACTGGCAGCAATTGGGTCAACGTTCTCCTTTTCACAGGAAGGATCCGTTTGCGTGGAACTGGTGGTGGTGGTGAAAGTTCTGGATGACGAGCGGAACACCAATGATGAAGTTTCCACGGTATCGTCTGCTCGCTCATCCACCTCACCGCCGCCAGTCTCAGTTGTCTGTGCCTGGCGGTGTCTCGCATAGCGATCAGGCACCACTATCCGACGAGATGATGTTTTGTAGTCTTCCCGTTGATCCTCTGGTGAGAAAGTTTCGTTGCTGCCATGAAAACTCTTAGTAAAATTAGATTGTGCATTTTGCCGTGAGGAATCTTCATCCTCCTCCTCCTCGTCATCCAGCAGTCGATCATCGTCGTCATATTGCCCACAGTCCTCCTCTCGCTCAAAATATTCACTGGATTTTCCCTCTTCACTAACATCGCCATCGTTTTGGAATGAATAATTATGTTTGTCACTGGAAGAAGTACAGTCGTAGGAATTAGCACCTTCAATCGTTTGTATGGGCTCGCTGCGGTCCGTATCACTGCATCTGCTGGGGGCCTCTCCCTCGTTGTCGTCGGACACGGGTGGGAATTGTTGCACGAATATTTCCAGAGGACTGGCTTCCGCCGAGCTGCCGCCACTCTGTCTGTCAACCTCTTCGGAAATAACTTCACAGCATATTAAAGCCTCACTGCTACTGCCTCCGCTTCCTCTTCCAATTCCTTGCTCTTCACCCCCGCTGCTATTTGCGCTCGTTTCTGGACTTTTATTACGTGATCGATGTTGTGATATGATTGATGAGGACGCAACGGCTGTCGGACTCACAGCAGCCGCAGCGGATAAAAACCGGGGTCTATTAAAGTTACCACCGCCCTCTGAAGCGTACAGGCTGACCACTGGACACGTTTGCTGGCGAATGAGGTGACGCCGTTGATCTTCCAGATCGGCGCTCTGTTGGAGAGTGACGTGTGCCACATTTGGAGACATGGACAGAATACTGGTGCTTGGACAGAGCTCGTCCAAATCCGTCGCGTCCATTATCGTCCTCCGTGGACTGCCAGTTTCCGGAAGACTGAATGTAAAGTCCAGAATCTCATCGGTAGTCGAACAGCTGCTGCAGCTGCTCTTCTCAGCTGCACTCGTTTGAGCAGACTTCAGCGGAGAGGCAGGGTCTGGCGGAGAGCCGGAGCCCGCCGTCGCCCCCGTCGTTGAAGAACCGGCACTGGAACTCTGTTCGCTTATGCTCTTGCTGCTGAGTCTTTGTAAATGCAAAATTGTTTTGGAGGGAAGAGCTCGTCCGGTCAGAAGAGAGCCGCTTGGCAGACTCTCCCGTCGGATCACAGTCCTGCCCACCATTCGGGTTGATGATGCCGAGGGGGAGGCTATTTCATTGATGCTCAAAGAGCTGCCACTGTGACTACCAAGCCCTCCCATTGTACTAAGCAGTTGAGGTGGCAGCTGAATGTTGCTGCCCATCAATCCCGTGGCGATTGAGTGCCTTCGGCCGTCGGGACGAGGAATGCCCAAGAAGTCCGTGTCGCTGGACCCTGTCCCATTCCCTCCAGCCATTTCTCCGAATCTTCTTGCTACGTTTCTCAATAAAATGTCCTCGTCAATATCCCCGTCCTCGCTGTTCTCCGAGTCGCTCGCTGTCGTTATCGTTGTGTGTGGGTCGAATCGAACTGACCGGGAACCCCCGTTGCTTCCTTGTTGACTGAGCCTCTCGTCATTCTTGCGGGCAGCCCGAGCAGCTATTACGGCCACGCTGATGCTTATCGTGTCTGAATCCTCGAGGATGTGTTGTGGGATCTCGGAACCATTTGCTTCCTGTGTATCGATGGCGTTGTGGGCCATTTCATCTTGCATGAGTTGATCCCATTTCTTTTTGTTTGTGTCCAGATTTCCCATCATGTAGCTCGAGAGCGGTGTATTCATCATTCGGTGCCACTCCGTGAAAAGCGGCTGAACCACATACGTGAAAAAGCCTGGAATGAGAAAGTTCACATGAAAAAGTTAGCACTGGATGTTTGTTCAAGAAGAGAGGATGTTGTCTGCTTTAAAATCTTTTCGAAAGG
>JABASC010004676.1:0-11449 GCA_019776185.1 Plutomurus gul | reverse complement strand
GCCAGAAATTGGAAAGGTCTCTGACTGTGTTGATGTGGTAGATGATGTGTTTGCACACTTTTTTGGCACTTGTTGCCTTCAATTAGTTTCGGAAAGTCCTCTCATTTCTGTGTATGTAGTAGTATATAAAAAACGTCTCTTTGACTGCTGCGCCTTTCTCTACCTTATTGTTTTGACTATGAAGTAAATCCACACTCGATTCCGTTTGCTTCTTACGTATACATATAAACAGGCTGAAGTCGTGTAGCAAGTTTGATGATAAAGTTTATGCAATGGTTAGAGGAACAAATGTAATGGAAGAAGACAGTTTGTAGGCGCCGTATTATTAATAGTGATACCCTGCGATGCGAAAACCTAACCATTAGCATTAGAACTCAAGTTAACATGTCTAGAGTAAATAGATAGTTACGTATGAGTTGTCCCGACTTGTCTCTCTCAAGTCTTATCTTAACTCCTTTATACTTTCGTGTGTGTGCATATGTGTGTGCCTGTGTGTGCTCCAATACATTGGAGCAATACAGAGAACATTATACTGTTGCTGGTGCAAACCATGCTCATCCAGAGTTTCGCATACCACCAGGAAAAATGCACACGTTGTGCCAATTTGTTTGCAGTGCACATTCAATGCTATTTACTTATTATATGTATATATCGCCACATCCACTGCTGTCTGTTGTTGCTCTGCTCTGATGCTGTGTCCTGCCTCAAATATTGCCTGTCTGACGATAAAAAATTTCAATTATAAAGTGCAAACAGGGCTAAGAGCTGAAGAGTATGCGAAACGAATCTAATTGTACGACTTAACACACTCATACACGATCCTATTAAAGGTTAAGCTTTAAGCACAAGAAGAATCAGCAGTCAAAGTCACTAATGCACAGGAGCAAGTGTAAAAAATGTGGCTAATAAAACTAAAAACTTTCCCTGCTTGAAAATATTTTGTGTTCTTATCAATTCTCTCTGTGTGTCAGTAGTAAAGTATGGTTCTGTGAGAACTATGTGAACAGAACAGAACACTTGGCCACGTTTGTTACACTAATGCAGTGCAGATATAGGCTATACGTGTCAGTTAATGAGTCTGTATTAAGACATGTAGGTATGTAAGAAGTTTTAACGTGTACATATATTGTACGTGTGCACACAGTGTATTATAGATATATAAAAAATAAACTAAAAATCAGTAGCAGTAATAATAAGCTGTCTATATAGCAGTGCAAGTGTTTTCTCATTCTCCTGAAACACTAATACCAATGTAAGTATACAGACACACAGACACACAGAGTAACGAATAAAACCACAAGGAGTGATAGCTTAAGAAGTGAACTTCAACTTTGGTTACTGAATGAAATAGAACGAAAGAGGCAAACGGAGAAGAGCGAGCGTGCAAGCACTATAAGCACGGCAGTGAGAGAGAGAGAGAGAGACCTTTTCTTCACGTCAACTGCTGTTCATAGTTGAGTTTGAACATTACTGCTTTCAGTTCAGTTCAGTTTAAAAAGTCAAGTCAGAGTATGAAATCTAAAAATACGCTCCTCTCTTCTGTGTGATAATAACGTGCTATAGTTTTTCCTCTTCGGTCTTATTGAGGAGCCTTCTGCTGGTTTAGTAGTCGTAACTGAATTCATCGGAGAAACTGACACGACAGTCTCTGTACTCTGCTGATCTCTCTTTTTCCCCTGTTGCTGTGAACAGGCACACAGTCAACCTCTCGGCTCTCTCAGTTATTAGTCATAAATATTTGTTCGAGCTCAGTAGCTACTTTTCTAGCTCTCGCATAGTCAACAGCTAATTATACAGCACATGAAATTACACTAGGCGTCGGTTCATATATATTGTTCACTTGTGTAGCGACTGTGAACGTCTGTAATAATAATCCTCTCTTCTGCACAAAGCAACAAAGTAAGTCATTCTTATTTATTATTATTGAGTGCATTAGTGTCATATTAACTTGATCCGCTTTAACACAAAGCTAATTTATTATAACTAATAACTGTTGTGTATTTTGTAAGTATTCTTAAACTGACTTTGTGATATTAATGTGTTTGTGAGCAACCACAGCTTTTTTTACCTCTTCACACAGAGCAATAACATGTAAAATAATGTGCGGTTTTGTTTGCTTACCCATAGTAGTTATGAGATAGCGGACCGCTGTGTCCAAATTATTTACCATGTTAACGCCTGGTATGTAAGTACAATTGGAAAACACCTTACCACCTACCAAGGGTTGTGTGTGTGTGTGTGTGTTCGTGTGAACAGATAAATAAAATTAAGCCTGTAATTTGTAAGTCAGCTAATAATATATAGATCACACCCTGTTTAACCTTGATAGTGAAACAGTGGTTTAGTAGGCTAGTTTTCAGTTAAATTCAAGTTCAAATTATGGTACTACTACCAGTATCCCCACCCATTAAATATATAGACAGCGTGTAATTTTCTAAGCTCATTCTCGCTGTTGAATGTTTGTATTGTAAATTGTATTAGACAAAATTCGTGTTCTGCTCGGAGAGACTTTTCTGTTAACGCAAGAATGCATGTGTTTTGATGTGTGTTCTAATAAATAGGACTTTATGGCAGTAATAGATGTGAGATAGTAATAATAATGTTGTTGTGGCTAAAATACGGAGCTTGAGCGTATCCGCGGTAATTTTGCGCCCAATTTTTTTCTATATCACCATGTGTATGTATGTGTAGCTACGGTGCACGGAGGAATAATAGACAGTGTGTCTGTTGAATCCCATTCGATTCACATACAGGAAATGAAATCCATTGGCAAAACAATGGAGAGAGAAACGAAACGGCAATGTATGTAGGCATGCATGCAACGGGCCGAAAGAAGAAGACACAGGAAATGTAAACGTTCCCGAACAGAACGTGAAATTAGGCATTACTTGTGCTGGTGAATGGCGGAGATTTGTTTCGTGAAATGTGAAGTATCTTTGTGTGTCTCTGCTTTTACATTAGTGGAGCACAATATAATCGGCTTATTGACGCTTTGTTTGTATTAACTTGGCAAATGGAATGAATTCATCATTTTGGCTTGGGGCCAGCTCGCTGGCCAATTCCTTTATACTTTTCAGTAGTTTTGCCGTACGTGTGTGCGGTGTGCTATGCCAAATGATGTTAAGTTCATCCATGTTAATCGATATTAGTTTTTAGTTTTCACTTGGCTTTCAATTTTGTTTACATATCTTATCCTTGAGAAATTATTTTTATCATGTGTGAAATCCGTTTTACGAAAGCATTCATATGATGTGATCTAATCTTCGGGTTTCATTTATGAGTTTCCGATGATGCGAATCGCTGAGAGCACTAAACAGTATTTTTGCTCGCTCTTTCAGCTATTACAATGCTAACTGTAAAAAGATGCTTTATAAAATACTATATAGCTTTAAGCTGTATGAAGTAGACAAGAACAAATCATCTGGTCTGTTTCTCTTATTACTGACTCAAAGCATCTACATCATATTTTGAAAAAGGAAAAACTTGATGGTCCTAATGAAAGAATGTGAATGTTTGCTTGTAATCGTTAGCGAATTTTCATAAAGAGATTTTGGCACTTATCTTAAAGTAAATAACTTACAGTTGTGCACACCAATAAAAGTGCCGTGTGTAGACCATTTACTACATCATAATGCATACAGAGTATGTACAGTTGTTGTTGTTTAGTGTAGGTTGCTGGTTTTTGTGTTGTAAGTGTGATGTGATGTGTGTCTGTCGTGTCGTGCACTAATCTACGGCAATGTCGTAAAAGTCATTCATTTGTTACGAACACACTATACTGCTGTCGGCCGATGGGAAGTTCTGCAGATGGAATTTATTCCTTCTTCTGGCCAAAACTAGATGAGAGTTGTGGCTTTACTGAAATAACAGTAGCAGCAGATTGTGGGTTCGTATCTCTTGTCTGATTTTCAGAGTCAACTTAAACTGCTTGCAGTTTATCCACATAACGGCTAACAGTTGTCATTGTGGCTGCCAGCTTTTTCAGTTAACGGGTAACGTAGTATTGTTCTAGCACTTACTAAAAGTCATAGAGGAGAAAGTTTTACTAGTGAGCCACTTGACTATGACTAATTTATTTAGTAGTACTTGGTTTGTTAATCTTCGAATTCATCGGGGAGTTTTCGTTCTATTATCTTTTGAACGTAAAGGTTAATGTCGTGACCTACTAGTAGATCTTTTGGAAATTGCTTGCTGACACAAGTATTGTCCCGCCGCTGGGACGACTTTGAAAATACTTTATTTCTATTGAAATGTGATATTGCGCCCAATTAATATTGTTAGTCGGTTCGTTGAAAGTGACATGTAACACTGTAGATTTTATTTGTATCTGTAGATTTAAAGTTGGAAAAAATAAAATAAAATAACTTACAATTAGAGGTGTAGAGTTGTATTGAATTAAATTCGTAATAAGTATTGAATATTTTGTTTTTGTTGTGATTTATAATACACGCACTTATATCTCCACTAATAGCATCTAATAGCATGGTTTGTCTTTGTTCAATGTTAACCGCGTGAACTTAAATTAATCGTAACCACATTCTTTTCGTTGACAGACACAGCAGCAGAGAATCGAACGGGAGGAATTTTCCTTTGAAAATAATAACCACCACAAGGAAGACAGCGAACCAAATTCAGTCTTCTATAATTATGTCGTCCTCAACGGAGAATTGCGATATGTGTCAAAAACGAGTGTATGCCATGGAGAAGGTGGAAGCTGGAGGAAAAATGTACCACAAGGTAACTCAGTTGTTCACTTTTCCATATTGTCGATACGGAGAAGGAAATTTGCGGCATATGCGAAAAAGAACAATGTAATAGCGTATTCTTTTAACTTGTTTTTAGGCTTGTTTTCGATGTTCCCAATGTAAATGTATTTTAAGGTATGTTTCACATAATGTCGTTCATTATTACTTACAGTATTTGTCCGCCCACTTATTAACAACACTTGTACCATAAATTCTGTACTTCTGCATTACATTTGCTAATGGTTTGCAATATTTTCCCTATAGAATGGACACGTTCACATCGAATAAAGGAACTTTATTCTGTACGCCCCACTTCAAGCAGTTGTTCAAGATCAAAGGGAACTACGACGAAGGTTTCGGCTACGAAACCCAAAAACAAATCTGGGCCAAAAAACAAGCGGCTAAAGTGAACGAGGCTGCGGCCACTACTACAGGCGACGGAGGAAATTAAGCGACACTACTAGATATAAATTATAATTATATCCACAATTACATAAATACTATACTACATTACTAGAACATACAACTACACACTTCGCATTACATTACATTATATTACTCTGATATATAATATGATAGGGTGTAATACGAATATTTATTTTACGCAAACGTTAAACGTGCGAATGTAAATGTAAATACAGAAACGGTAAAATTGAGCAAGTGAAATATTAAAACTAAGGACCAGCAGACCAATACAATACAGTTATCTCTCTAGGTGTACTGCAACTTTAAAAATTGTGTTGTCGTTGGTAGTTGTATGGTATTTGCATTCTATTTTGCTTAACTATTAATGTTTAAATTTTACAAACTAGTTTGCGAACAAGTCAATGATATGATGAAACTTTCTGTTTAACAGGATGATATGCGATGATTTACTATTATGTTTAATAGTTAGCTTTTCGTTGTACATACAATACAATACATGACATTTGATAAATATTCAACATGATTAAATTCAATTGTGCTTACTGATAGAGAAATAAACGCTAAGCATTTGAGCTTACACCATCATCGTTTTTTAAAGTTATTTTACTCAATTCAAAGAAACCGACCCATCCATCCGTACACACTTTTTATTATTATATGAATATTCAGTTAAATTGTATCTTAAAAATCGCGAGACAGTATTTGATTCATATTTATATTTAATTAATACATACGAACATATTTTATACTGCATTAAACTACAGGAGCTACGTTATTAACGTTTAGACACACTAAACTAACTACACAATTCACAGTATGTCGTATTGACGTAAAATTGAAACCGAATTTTTACCCACAACAGCTGTACATACTTAAAACGAGGGAAAAATTACCTATCAATGTCTCACATGTAATCGTAGTCAGAACCTGAAGATAATTTGCATAAATAGTGTAAAGGAAAGAATTGAATTCGCGAATCATCTTCAATGCTTCTCCCGGTATCCATTTCGACCACACCATCTGAGCCGTCAACAGAACGCAAAATTCCGTTTTGTTCTCTGTAGTCTCCACTAATTACTTTCACTTGGTCGCCTGTACGAGGAGTCACTGGAGCTAGCTGGTCAGATGGGATATTCACTGTTCGTTCTTCACTATGCAAATACACAGCACACGTTCCAACCTACAAGAAATAATGCCAATCAATAACTGAAGGGTCAAGGTATTCTGATAAAATATAATTTTAATGAAAAATTGTCTTACGAGAACACTACGAATAGATCCTTTCTGCCGACGAAGTCCAGGTTCTGGATGGGACTCCTTAATTTGCACTTCAATGCCACTGATTTGCCATTCGACAACAGACGATGTAAATTGATCCAAACCTTCATTATCATCATACATAGATCGCGTTAGTACAACCCGACATTTTTAGCACAACAAACCAAAAACAAAGGTAGCACGTTTTATGAATTCATACCATTTCCTGGGGTCTGAGGATGAAACCCAGCCGAAGGAGTCATTGGACTCGAACTAAACAGCGGACTTGGGTTATAAGCACTGGGGCTAGGAGTAGCTTGAAAGCTACCCATCGGACTTGCATTGTCCAGAAACGATGGTGTTGGGGATGGCTTCATATTATGATAGTCCAGTATTCCTGCATGATGACTTCCGTGACTCCCACCGTAAGAGCCGGACGAACTGTGATGATGACTCCCTGCAATATTAATAATAATTAATAGTTAGATACCCCACTAAAAGGAGAATTAAAAGTTCATTCAAGTTTACCAGTGGAGTTTGGAGTACCACCAATGGCAGCATTGACAACGGATCCGGGTCCTCCGGGACTTTGTTGATAAGGAGAATAGCTGTGATCTGACGCATAGCCACCAGGTGTCTGTGGAGTGTAAGGTGTAGCCGAGTAGCCTGGAGTAGCCGGATTATAGGACGTTGCATTGAAATCGTACGTGTCGTCATCAACTCTTGCCGGAGTATTCGTGATGCTTGGATCCCAGGCGGGTGTTCGTGAACCATCGTGTGTTGGAGTTTGGGATCCATAATGCGGTGTACGTGATCCTTGAGAAAATAATTATATGATAATTTAATTTACAATTGTCATATTTCATGAAAACAAACTTAAAAATGGTTAAATGGTTTTGGGGGGTCCTACCATCGTGCATTGGAGTCCTACCGCCGTCAGCCATCGCCTGTCTGTTATACATGGGAGTGGCTGCAGCTGAAGCAGCATTGTAGCCAGGTGTTCTTGAGTATGTCGTGACATTTCCAGTCTTCCCACCAGCACCCCCAATTACTTGAATACGATTCGAGTCCACAGATATCGTCTGACAACTCGAGTGTAATTCTATCCTAGCAGTGGTATCCGTTGCGTCCTTAACAATTCCAATCGATCCTTTATAATGTCCTTGTGTAATTTTTATTGTTTGTCCGATCAGATCCCGATTTCTGGCAATTCTCTGTCCCCCCTGTCGATTGCCTTGTCCTGCACCACCGGGGCCCATACTTGACATCGGTGAACGACCACCACTCAATATATTTTGAGCTGAAAGGGAAATAAGCATTTACAGTAATCCAGCAGGCAAAGTCCAATTACTTTGATTTGTTTTTGGTGCCTATTACTTTGAAAAGAATTTTTTGTGAATTATATATGCACTATATACGGGAGCAACTTACATGAACCAGATGATGGATGCAAAGGACTGCTCAACCGTGGTGACATGTATCCCGAAGTGACCGAACCACCACTTTGCTGTAAATTATTACATTATCGTACAGTTTTCAAAACAGATTGATTAAAGTATCATCAGATTGCACAAAGCAAATACTTGATCATTACTTTTGTGCCACCTCCTCCTGGAAGTTCCAAATTGTTTGTTTTACACACAAAGATTCCTCCATTTTCTAAACATAATCTGGAGTAGAGAAAAGCGTAGCTCCGATATATATGGCGCACTTCTCCTTGTCGATCAGGGCACAAACCGTCTACAACGGAAACAACGTCTCTTATCTGAATCGAACTGCCTTTTGCGTCCACACCCATCGTGTTTCTTGATTCACGCTTTTTGTGGATAGACTGTGGCTTCACTTCCAACACTTTTCCGTGCATAGATAAAACGTGAAATAATTCCTTTTCCAATCTAACTATTACTCCAACAGCTTGCGCACTAGAAATTAAAGTATTTATTTCGTTATAATTTGAATATGAAATAAATGTAAATAATTGATTTGTTCAAAATGTGCTTACTCAATTTGAACGAGGTCACCCCATTGGAAATGACCCATAGAATCTACACCACTAGCCATGTCTGAGCACAATTGCAAATCCTTCGGCAAAACCTTCAGCTCGTGCATGGTCAGATCGGAAAATAGGTAAACACAGTGGGGTTCCACTCGAACGATGAGTCCTGTGTCTCCTTCATACTTTCCTCCAATAACCCGAACATGGTCTCCCTGAGTAAAAGCTTTCCTTAACTCTGCGGCTTGGAAGTCTAGTGGATCCTACATTAAAAATTGGTCAATTTTCGTAATCGGTCTTGAGCATACCTTGAGTACGAGGCACAAACGATTAGTTATTTAAAATAGTGACAAACTTTCAAATCTTCATGTTTAGGCATAATGGTGATCTTGGAGCCTTCAATTGCTAAAATCTTTCCTTGAAGATGAGCCAATTCTCCTTCACACACTTCCACATTATCTCCAGTAGCAAAATTGTGTTTATCATCGGTAAACTTGGACGTAGCGAGACCGGCAGCCGCAGCCGAAACAGCAGACGCTGCTGCATTATTGATGCCCTCTAGTTCAATGCCATCGAGGACTTCTCCAAATTTTTCTAACTCTGCCAAACTTGGCGTAATGCCATCGGTTAGAATAGCGTTAATTGCAAAAGTTTTATACAAAAATCCTTTGTGAGAATAACGATTGCCCTCGAAAAGAAGAAAATCTCCATCTGATGTAATTTCTCCGCCGATTTTGCGAATTTCGTCAGATGAAAATGGTTTTGCTACCGGACGGCGCTTTTTCTTTCGTTTTAAATCATTCTCCTATACATCGTAATAAATATATTTATAATTTGGGCAATAGAGTAATTCTCTGAGTCATTTTCTGTACCACGATTATGACAAAGTTGACAAACCTCTTTGGAATCTCTTAATGCTCCACGCTTGCGTTGGTAATCGATTCTAGGTAAAAGTTTTAAATGTGCTTGATTCTGAGCCAAATCTACGTAGTCAATCTGAGCCAGATCATCCTTATAAATTCCTCGCTTAAGACGAACCCACTGCTTTGGTTTTAATCCTGTCTGCTCCTTTGTTACACGTAAAACATCTGTCATCTCAGTTATGGGGACCATTTGTTGTTTATAAATCCCAATCCTCAAATTACCAATTCCATCTATAGCCTGTGCAAACGCAGAAAATCAAAACGTTTCACAATGAAGTCTCAAGACAAGTTAACCTTTTAGTTTAAAATGATACAATTTAGTCTGTAGCACACCTGTTTAACGTGAGTTTGCTTAAAAGCCTCAATATAGATGTATCCTTTAATACCTTCGGGGGCAATAACTGATTTAATTTGAAGCGGATCATTGTTATTACTGTAAGCAATCGATTTTCGCATTAATTGCAATACAGTGTATTTTTCCTCCCCCAAACGACATTTCACCATCCACAAAGAAGGGTCCCTTGAAAATTACAAAAAGATAAGTTGCCAATTAATTAGAGCACATACATGAAACGTTTTGTAGCCAGTAAACTTAATAAACGGTATTTCAAGCATACTTTATTCCTGGTAAAAGTGTCTGTTGAGTAATTTCATCACTCATGTCTTCCCCTCCATCGCCAAAATGTCGAGCTGCATGTGCTTCATCAGCATACTTTTTACGTAAGTATTCTTCGAGTTCTTCTTCTTTCTGGGAACTGTACACAAGACGTAAACATGTTTAACTCTTTAAAACGCATACTATCATAGAGAAATTATTCGTCTTTTTGGTCTTTTTGTTCTATTTAACGTACTCCCACATGGAATGTCTACGCATACTGCCCTCGATATCCCTAGCAGTAGGACCATGTTCATCCATTTCATGGTTAATATATGCTTCAGCCCCTTCTTCCCATTCTTCATCCTCCTCCACTTCATCGTCTACCTCAGCCTCTTCTAAGATGAAATCCCCTACTCCAGTTTTCTTTTTTTTCTTGCGTTGATGGTGTGATTCCTCCTCTTCTTCTTCCTCTTCATCATATTCCTAAATTCATAATTGGTATTGATATCATTAGTCAAGTAGTACAAATCAGTTAACAGAGGTCAGGTATTCTTAAAAATTATTTCGATTAAATAAATTTCATTAACATTGAACTCACTTCTTCATCTACGTCGTCCGCATTATCATCGTCATCGTCATCAACAACACGACTTCGATTTTTTCGCCCTCCACCGGAATCATTTTTCTTTTTCTTTTTGCTACCTCTGTTAATGAACTCATCCTCATCATCTTCGGGCTCCGAATGAGATGGAGAAGTTGGTCTCTCCTCAGCATCACTCCCTTCACTATCAGACATTCTTACTCTCCTCTATTATTCGTTGTAAATGTAAACGTTGTATATTCACACACACAGCTGTGGCAAAGTGAATGGAATACCTACGGTATAAAAAAAAATCAATTAATTCTTAACTGAATATATAGAGTTGATAATAGAGCACAGAATTCAAAATTTAATTGGATTTAATAAAAAACATACCAACAACTGTTCGACTGTTAAAATTCATTTCCTAAAACTATGAAAGAATGAAGAAATACTCACTCGAATCCGGTTTGAACTGAAAAGTAGCCAGCAACAAGCAACAACTGTGCACTTCAATTAGATTGTAGTTTAGCGTTGATGATAACCCTCTTCGGACGAAGCTTATAATTGCACTGACTGGGGATTAGTTTACTTTACTAGTTTAAATACGAAAAATATGATGAAGTGACTGACCGTGACCATAATGGATCAGCAATCGAAATTAAGCATTCGATTCATATACTGCAGCAGCAGACTCTTGAGCGCGAAAATTCAAATGTGTTAGCAAACAATTTTCTCCGCCAGTGCTGGGCTGTGCTTACATGTAAAAAGCTTAGCAAAACCGTGCAAATCATAAAAATATGGTGGCTGTGCATTTTTAAGACACTGATGATTGATGTTTTAATTTTAATTGCTTATTATTTATATTAAAGCATTTAACAACTATCCTCTTTTAATTTACCCATTATTTTCCCATTTTCCCACTGG
>JABASC010004675.1:0-11453 GCA_019776185.1 Plutomurus gul | reverse complement strand
ACATGTAATGTAATAATGGAAATTGTGTTTACCTTAATAATATGAAAGTCAGCTCTCCAGGGTTGCTCCAATAAATTGTGCGAATAGCGTGCTAAATGTTCAAATGCAAGACTAGCCTCCCTAGGATCAAAATCACCAATCCTCATCGCGCTCGAATGCAACACTCTTTCAGTTTCTTTGCAAATAAACTTCCGATTGTGGGGTACCAAATACAGATATTGCATTGCATATCCTTAAAAAACAGTAATTCAAAAACACATTCTCGTAAAATGAAATTTTACATCGAATCCTTTAACCGTAAATGGAAGAGAAATTTTAAGTGCAACCTGCAAGGTATCGCTGAAAATCCGCCTTTTTATCCAAATCGTCCGTCTTAAGGAGTTCTTCATGCTGAGCGTCAATAGACTGATTGAGCTCCGCCACATTTTCCGGACCGAAATTACGTCTGTATGATGTTTGCATAATTTCTCGTTGTATTTGAAACAAAATTGAATTTCTTAATGATTCCGATTTTCAGCCAATCTGCGATGCAAAAACAGACATTTATAAGATAAATGACTTTGAGTTGTGTCGTGTAAATATATTAATAACTAGCAGATAAAGCGCAGTTGCATGTGATTGTCAATGAACACAATTATTTTGAAATAGTTTAGAAAAGTTTATCAAATGCAAATTCATGTCAATCCGGAAAAATATGGTGGTTCTTAAATATAGACAAATGCTACCTCGGTGCTACTTACAATAACTAAATTACGCATAACAAGTACATACACATGAGATTGTATTGAATGTATATCTTACATGCATGTGAATTGCATACGTATAGCGTATACTACCTTAGTAGACGAATAAAAAATATCGAATGGTTAACTATTTACTGGTAACGTTGTTATAAGTCTACCTTGTTACGAGCCGACATGGTTTATCAATACAACCTCATAAAAAGTGTCCCTTCAACTTCAACTATATCCCGTATCGAAACTCGACACTCGAGACTCGAGAGTCATTGGGTTGATGATTCAGTGTTTATTGAATCATCAACCCATGATTCACATGCACCTGGAAAAACAAACAATTATGTACAGTAATGTGGACTCACTGAAATGAAATTCACGGCAATTAAATTTTAAAATTCAATGAATTTGACCAATCAGTAAAACAAATATTGCACATACGGCTCTAACATATCCTATTTTAAGGGTAAAGTTCAACGAACTACGTTGGATCTCGATCTTGAGTCTCTATAGTAGTAATGTTGACTGCCGTTTGGCCAGACATGGCTATAACTACATGTATAAAATCTAAGTTGGCTCTAGTCTCCGTTAGTTCAAAAATAGATTGGATGAAGTTTGCAGCAGCGTAGTACTTTTCATGATGCTCATGTTCATTACAAAGTTCAACTTGTGCACACCATGCCAAGTAAATGATTTATACGCATAATATGACGGTATAACCGTATAACTAGTATGTGTCTGCGTCTGTGTACTTGTGTACATAATATAGTCAACATAGTACCTATTTAAATAAGAGAAAGCAAGTTTAAGATGAGTGTCAGGGCTCAACGTTCGCTCTGATTGCCAGAATAGAAATGAACTCTATATGATATGCACAAAAATCAAATGCATGATAATCTACACTGTTGTGATGTAACGAACGGTATAAATCGGTTTAAGCTTTTTGAGGAAATAGGGAAACAGAGTTACAAATGCAAATATTTTTCAGGGCGGGACACTCACTCCCACCTTTTATTGTTAGTAACCTTTTTCAAATCAATCATTCCTCATACCGTATTACCGTACATTTCTTATTGCTGTTTCTGTAGATGGGGCAATACGTACACTATTAATATATATATGCAAGACCATTAGCCATCAACCCTCCGCAGAGTGCCCAAAGAACAAAGCCAACTCGTGAAACTCGCGATTGAATGTATTTCAACGAACCAAATACCAAAATAAACCCAATAAACCAAAACAAAATTAAAATGTACAAGAATAAAAACATTTTAAATGATATCTACTGGTCATCCCGAATGTTCTCTTTTGTTAGAGTATGAGGATCTATGGATACATAATATATCTATGAAATCTATGCATCATATTTCTACTTCGAGAGTACTTCGAAAATGGATACGTCAGAGTCACACTAGTAAATTATACGGTATTTCGAATGAACTATTAATATCTTCCATGTGAATTGTTGGCTTTCAGGAAGAAATTATATTTATGTCATAAGTAAACAATTTGTGACCTTTTGTGAGTTAATAATGAACAGATTCTCTCACGTCACAAATTGGAACAACAGAAAGTCAAAGTGTACATAAGAAAGACAACAGGGAATGAGTTTGAGTACAATTCGATTCGAAGATCCTTAGTATTGTATTCGAAACCGTATACTGTCATTGTGAACTACTACCCTCGAGCCTTAATATGTAATTCTGCAAAGAAAGTTAGTTAACCTTTTCTTCGGTGGACTTCACTAATTCCATTACTATTCATTGCTTCACCACTACTACCTACCACCCAAAAACCACTGGGTCTTTCTTGGGGTATGTTCTACAAATAGAAATATGGAAAATAGAAAAGTGGAATGAATACTTACCCATGTGCTGCTAAATCAACAACCCTGAGATAGTAGTAGAAAACATGTGCAGATACATTAAAATGTTAGTTGTAGTGGACAAACAGCGGGTCTGATGACAGTGAAATGCAGTAATTGTATTTCCCTTTATTTTTGCGCTGTTGGGGTTGTTTTTAAGCATAAGTTGTAAGTTTCCTATGAACTTGGCTTAATTTATTCTATTTGTGAGGAACTTTTAATTTAAATGGCGACTTGGCGTAGATTACAATAATTCTTAATATAATGTATGACTTGCTTTTTCGACTGAATGGACTCGTTACAAAAAATAGTAACACACTAAACTCAAATCACTTGAAAGTTTGGAGTTGAATTGTTATTGTTTCGCACAATGCAAAGTTCATATATATTCGTTTGGAATCCGTGATATTCCCACACGCAACACCGTGTGATAAACTTCTGCGGGAAAAATGATTTTACAACAAATGGCTAACTTCTAAAAGTGTTCTAAGTAAGGAACACTGTTTTATTCCCTCGCCCATACATTCAAAGGCAGTTTCATTTAAATTAATTCAGGTATCTAGATAATTTCTCCTACAGCTTATGTCCAGTCTATTCATACTACCCTCCCCAGTAACTCCATACAAGCCATATCCTTTGTGATTCAGCCTGAAGGGCTACTACCACTTACCACCAAAAACACTGATCGTACAGCTTTTGTTTCGAGCATCTTCCGTGTTACTGTTGATGATAAAACAACCTTTTCGTCTCATCGTTTCAGACTGTCAAGTGACAACTGCATTGCACTACTTACTAATAGTTAATTGCAAAAACTGCTAATCGTACTTGTAACAAACGAGTCAACACAGGACACAGAGATAAGGTTTGTTTAAATGTATATAGTTTTGTAGTATCTAATATGCACCGACTAGCATCCAGTAGAGCACAACAGCAGACTTCAAGTAACTTCAGTAAAATCAAATATCTTTTCTTCGTTCGTAATCGTGATGGCAGTAAGTGAATTATGAATACTAAAATAACCAGCAAGAAGTTCAGCACCTAGATCCTGCTTAGTAAGCATTTGCATCATGTTTTATACATCTAAAATAAAATATTTTAATGGTTTTCAATGCAATGAACACTTTTATTAACACGTGTTCAGTTTACAGGGTGAGCGTAGTGAGCGTAGTACTTTGAGCCGCATAACGGATATATTATAGAGTATAGGAACAATATATGGGGTAAAGCAACTGGCATCACCAGACTAATCAATACAACAAGTATAGACAACTGGACTGCTTAAACTAATATATACTAATAAATAAGCGAATATTCAGCAGTCAATTAATTATACTACGCATTCATAAAACTATTTGACCTTGGTTTGGTATTGACTATATTGACTGTCAACTTCCGCGGGTAATAAGTAATAAGACTTACTACTACTTATGCAGGTAGACAATGTTTTAGGTGCACTCGTTCGTGTTTTCTGATAAACCTTTCGCCAATAGTCGATGCATGATCGACGTGATTGACCTCATTTCTTTCCAGCACCTTGTTATTTTTGGGAAACGTGGAATGAAGAATGAACCGTGCAGTAAAAAGTGGCATTCTCGTCTTCTCGTTCTCGTGAGAGTGCAAATTGTCAAAGAATGGAATATTTGTTTGCATTTGGTTACCTTGTTACCCGGTGTGGCTGTGGCTAGTGGTTAGTCTCACATTGCAGTGTCTCTGGTTATCTGCCTGTGGGTTGTAGTGGTGTGGAAAATGCAAGAATAGAACATATATACATAATACATATATAAAACATAATATACTAAAAGTGTATCATATAATATACTAATGCCAGCATATGTCGGTGCATGTATTTTAGTGTTTCTTTGGCTTCCAAATAACCACTAAGTTAGTTTGATATTTTGAACATTACAGATTACACTTGACTGATTTTGTCTAGAACCTGAAGTGACAATTAATTAATTATAAACGCAATAAATTTTATGTATATAGATCATCTAAGTTGTATCTCTCCTCGGGATCAACCGTTAAAATCAGGGAGTTCATTTGGACAATATATCTTTTTGAAAACTGTTTCGTTGGCATCGTTGAGTATTCACCGGGTGGATCTGTGATCAAGGATACTAATTTTTAAAAGGTAATCTTGCTTTAAAACCAATAAGTAATTTATACCTTGTTAAAAATGAGTTCAATTTATTTAACGACATCTTAATTGTAATTTATTCATCGATTTTATTATGTATGTAAAGATAAGCATCATATTCATATTCACTATGATCAATGTAAAGACCGTAGCACACGTGTGAGGTGTTGCTATTCAATCACAGAGCGTATTTTTTAATTAATTTTGTTCTCTGTTGGGAACATTACCGTTATGTAATTAATCACCATGAAATGAATGAGATACCATACTAAAACAATGCATGGAAAAACAATCAGTTTCGGTATCATTGAAACTATATATTTGGTTGTGTGATGCGTTATTAGTTTGTCTCACTGTTGCACTATATAACAGCATTATTGCGTAGGTAGCCAGTGATTACTAATTAATGGACATACTAGGGTAGAGAATAAGTTTCAATTTTTCCTACTTCTTTTACTTATGTACTCTTACGTAGTCCAAAAGTTATTGTACATGTCCACACAGCAGTCTTATTGACTTTATCAATCGATTACAAAGTTCTCATTTTGTTGCGACTTTGTATTTTTATCATTACGATTATGACTATGAGCTGAGCTCCACTGTTGTGACTTCGAGGCGATTGTCGAGATAAAGTAAAATGTTAGCTGATGTGCTTCACATGTTAATAAGTGATTAGTCGTGGTCTCTGAGACGTCTCCGGAAGTATAAAAAGCCTCTCAATGTTAAAAAATAGTAATATTTAATAGTAATATAAGTCTGAAATTATGTTGCGACCAGCTACAATCTAATAGTAATAATAAGAATCCACCACTGCATCGCATTACACTATCCGTCAACGGCTTTACCGACACAAAATGTATAGGGGGAGACTCATGAAGTTCTTTCGTTTTCTGCATATAAATACACTGCGAGTAAAATAAATATATATACGGATTGTATGCTTTAGGATAATAAAACTAATGTCAATAAAGGCCACATACGTAAGACGACGCAATATGTACACTACTGTAATTACCGCATACTACAGAAGTACACATTGATGGATTTGGGGCTGAACTGGACCGTACAGTACACCATTCACCGTACGTTGTTGTTCACGAATGTGGGTTCACTAACTCTTGTTTTTAATGCGAATTGTGCACGCACAGCAAGAGCAAACAACTATTGTGTTTTGCACAGGTTTTACATTCTAAGGTGCGTGTTCTTAAGGTAGTAAAAAATCTCTACATGAATATATACAAGCTAATACCGTATTACCCCTAGTTTCATTTCAATTCATAGACAAAAAAGTGTTGTTCGTAAGCTTCGTAGAATTTGTATAATAAACCATCCAGTTCAAAAATCGTACATTACATTTTAAGGTTTTCATTCTCTCCATCCAGTTGACTTTACACAATTATACGATCCGTATTGTCAGCGGAGGAACAGATTCTCTCTATCCCCCTGTTTGCATTTTAGAAAAGAGTACACTCAATGTCATTAGTGCTGTGCTGGTATTTCGGTATTAACAATTTGGAAAAGTTGCTGGTTCGTCGGTAGATTCGAAAAACATAATCGAAAATCAAGATTTTGTACAGGTGCTGTTGTGCACATAAATACTGGCTACATGCGAATACCATTTACGAAGTTTTAGGAAAATAATAACCATACACCATTGAGCGGAGTAAAGTTGGAGCTGACGAGTAAAAGTTCCACCAATTCAACGATCAAGCAACCATGTTCTATGAGTTTACACACAAGCAAACACCTTTGTATTGACAAATTATGTTTTGTGTTTGATCGATATCTTTCGTTCGAATTCAGTCAAACCATGCAGTTATTGTGGATAACTGTAGCAGTGAACGAATTTATAAATCTGATACGAATAATAGTTGATATGTAGTGACAGTTTATTATTTGACATAGCCAGTTGTGCTCCGCATGTTCTCATACTCTCCGCGAGTTAGACTGGGAAAAATATAATTAAAACAAACTTAACAACAATTTCTCAATTTGTGTTTAGACGCATTGTCTCCCTAATGTATCTACCAGCACAGTGCATATTCTTGTAATCTCGACGTTCGTGTGGTTGTATTGATAACTTATAATTATATCCCCGAAAAGCATTTTTCAAAGCAGACAGCAGCATTCAGAAAAAGAGAGGAATTATAATATTGTGCGTGTATTGTGTTTCAGAGAGTGTTTATGTTGCAGAAAATATTAATCTTTGACCCGTCTTGTTGGCAGTTAAATCGTGAGAATTTGTTTGCATGAATAAACTGTACTGCGACTTTTCCTGTCATCAGAAGAGTTGACAGTGCAGTTTTACGCTATCTGTGTGTAATGTTTATGAGAGCAATGTTTACACGTCTGTAATCTATGAACATTCATGTAATCCATTTTTCCTCGCTCACAATTTGCAAGCAACAGTGAAGCAAGTCTTGTCATTATAGTAATAGTAAGGTTATAGCGTTCGACGCAGACAATTTATAATGTAATAGGAGCGCTTCTCTTTGGCAAAGTCAGCTCTGCTAATATATATGAACATTTATTGTTGTTAAGAGCGAGCAAACTTTATAATATGATTCATGATGTATTCACACCAACTAGGCTCATTGTTATTTCAATTATCAAGGTATTTCCATGCAGAAAGTCTACTAACAAGTGGGCTCCACTTCGTACGCTAGGTTTGGCAAGCCAGGGAGTTGGAATAATACGTGACGCAACATAGTTTTGCTTAAGAACAAGATGTATTCTTTCCGTTGTGCACAAATGCAGTGCGGAACAAATACAACTAATCCTTACGTAAAGAACAGTCACAGCGACCGTGTTTACAATTGGTCTCTCGTCAGTGTGTACAATGTACAGTGTTGTAGTAAGTAGTAAGTAGTGCTACACAAAAAAGATTTAAAAAGTTCAACTGTTTTCTCACACATTTCTCTTACATCACCAAACTTCAGTATTTTTATACATACACAAAACAAGGAAACAAAAACTTACATCAATTTAAACGTGCGCAAAACAGGATTTAATTCTTTGTTCAATAAATTATAAATTCTTACAACAATTCTACTTCCATTCGCAGCTCCACAAAATGAAGTCCATGTTTAGCAGTTCATATTCCGCTTTGAATAATCAAAGTGGTGAAGGTGTGGGACAAAATGACGTGTATCGAAGCACCACTAGACCTTCCTTTGATAGCGGTGTGCAGCAACGTCCGAGACCGGACAAATTTAATGTGATAAATTCCATGAAACGCTTTTTTCGTAGCGGTCCTGCTAATAGTTCTGATGCAGGTCTTAGGTCCTCACAAAGTGTATTTGTTTTGCCCAATATCCATGAAGATTCAAGTATGCCCCAAGTTCATAGTTCTGGAATTAATTACGATCGACTGAGAAGGTAAAGAATGGATTCAATTCATTCAATGAAAGAAATTATTTGTTTCTCGCAAAGCTTAGCTTTCGTCTCTTTATTTTTTACTATTTATATCCGATTGGTGATCAAATGTGTTGGACTCAAAGGGTTTATGGTGCATTAAAGAAGCCTATATTTTCACTCGGTATATTGTGTCGCTTGTGGATCGAGGTTAAAAGGGCTTGTAAAATATACCCACACTGAAACGCTGAAGCCGTGACACCGCTGTAAATAGCATACCGTGAATTATTTTCTCAATACTTACAAGCGTACAAAATATTTTACGGAAAGAGTAATATGTAAGAGTAATGGTGCATAATTGTTAATATATGGAAATTTAAATCCATGTGCTAAAACGTCGCTTCACTCACATTCAAATTAATTCAGCAATATTCCTACGATCTAATAATTTAGGGCGTATAGTATGTGATATTAAAAGCAATTATTTGAATATATTCTTTCTAATCATTCTGCGTCATCAGTTACTCTGTCACTTTCCACGACTTGTTTTGAAATACGTTCAAAATGTTCTCAAAGAGAAAGATTATTACTTCGACATATTTTGCGTAAGACATTTGTTACGTGGTATGGTATGGCACTTTAGTAATATTGTCAGCTTTTTGCCAACTTAGATTTACAGTTACCTGTGTAAAAGAGGTTTCTATGTCAGTTCAGTCATGAGTCAGACGGAACAGACTTCAAGTCCATAATATGTATTTTCAATCAACCGACATATAAATTTAGTGACAGAACGCAATTAACATTTTCTCAAATTTTTTATTCATAATATTTCATCTCATCAGATTTCAGGGGCAGGTGTTTGCCTAAACCCGGAAATGTATGTATTGCTTTGGTGCATACTATACATTTTAAGACCATTTCTAATTTAATAACTGCTTGTTACATCGAGACTGGTGCCTCTTTTTATCTAATCAGCGTGGAGTTTGTTCTGTTGTCACAAAGTTATTAACGGTTACCGGTGCATGGGATACGACGAATTAAATACTGGCATTACTATCGTCGTAGTATATTCTACTGACTCCAATGCAGAATAATTAAGCAATCTCCTGGCGAATTATGCCTGTCTAAACAGCACACTTGCCGATAAAAATGGTGCACAGCTAAACTTCGATTTTAGTCTGCATATTTTTCTTATATAGTCCTAGGTTTATCACGCATTACGTATGTATTTAAGCTTTGTACATATATACACCTTTTTACTCTTCCCTAATAACAGGTACATATAAGGAATTTGTGAATACACATTTACCTTTCGTACTTCAAAGCCTAGGTGTTTGAGAACTCTGAACATAATATCATTGCATGGTTGGGTTTACGACGGCTGAGATTAGCATTTCATTACATAGAATAAATTCATGGTGTGTGTATATATCTGTGTGCATACATTAGTCAGTGTCCTAGATTGCAAAACTTTGCCTACAACGTTTGCTTGAAGGCATACCACAACTTTAAGAGAGGTTCTAAACCTACAAATCATCTAATGCTACTACTACTGCATTGTGACTCCTGTGAAGGAAATAGGCAAAGACGAATACAATTTTGTGCATGTTATTGTAAAATGTTAGCGCAAGCCGTAATTAGCCATGGAGAAGTTAATGCGTATTATGTATGGCGGAGCTGGAGTATGAGTTGACTCACAGTTGACCAACCAGTGTTACAATGTGTTTCCATTTCTATTGACTCACTAATTGTAAGAGCTTCGCTGATGCAGTGCGAGACATCTCTAATGTAATAATATTTCGGTGAAAGTAATTACACCAAGGATTATAAAAATTTCTCGAATTATATCACGATACGCTACATGGTAACGCTACACAAAATATCTTCTACGTAATATTTTATTCTTTATCTATTTATATACAAATAGATCGATAAGACGTAATTCAACTGTGAAAAGCTGTTGTATGTAGCTCTTTGAATGCTTTTTGTTTGCATTTCACTGATTTCTACAATAATCAATGGCCAATAACACTACGCGTCCATGTAAATAAGTGTCGTTATCGTTCAGTGCACATACGGACACACAAACAACAACAGCATAGGAGTGAAACGCTGTTAGATAACGAACTCATGTCATTGTGTATAACTTCATAATTACTTTTTGGTGGCTGGAACAACAACACATTAAAACGCGTACATTTTTGGGGTGTTAATTATTGGTGTTGGTAGCAAAGCTTATTACAGTCTGACTAACAGACTCCCGAATTAAACGATGTAATATTTCAATTCATGTTTTCATTACGATCAAATTTCTAAACATAATTATATTAAACAGTGTTGTGGATAATTATTATTTAGGGATAGACATAGAAGGATTGCCTGCGTCTACGTCAATGGAAGAAGCTGCCCTTCTGGGGTAAGAGAATCGTTTGTTTATTCCAGTGGTGAGATTGGTGGCTGGAAATAGTTACAGTTCTGCAAGGATTCGTTTCTCACTCTCTTTTTGTTTCAGTCTTTTAGTTCTGTGATAGTTATCATTTCTTGATGTCCGTATTTTGGTGGTGGTGGCTCTATTGATGTATTCACGTGGGAAACTTTTATTTATATCATTTCCTGGAGAGAATGTAGACTTTGCTTATATTACGTACACGTGGCTTCTTTGTTTCCTTTTGTTCACAATTTCGGTAGTTCTCGTGGTTATTTTCGTTTTATGAACACATTTTGTTTTAAGGGTTTGTACTGTCGTACAAACTCACATTGCAGCTAATAATCTAGAAATTCATGAAATTTATAATACACCAAGACATAATTTTTCAAAAAGCTTACAAATTCCTTCGCATTCCATTTACCGATCTAGTTTAAACGTGTCAATACATACGTAAGCAACGCATTTACAATTCATAATACCATCTAATTTAATAAGACTTTGAGATCGAATGTGCTAGACTTGACTTGATATAAATTCATGGTTGTTTCAACAGAATGATTTTTATTGTGGTTTAATAGTGCTGTAAAGTATAAAGCGAAGTAAGTAGATGTGTAAGTTATTAGTGTTGAGACGACCTCGAACAAGCTGTTATTGTAGAAGGAATATGAGCTACGAATTATGCAAGTGAATAAATTTTTCGTTAGCGTATACCCACTTTCAATACACTCATTAAAATACTATTACGAAGCATACTAAATAAAGGAATGAGCATTCTTGATGTAGAAGAAAATACATTCCTACAGAACTGACTAGTACCTAGTATATAAATGTCGTGTGTCAGTGCTGCTACAATTACCTATAAATTACAGAACAGTATATTATTTATGTAGGTACCACAGTAGATGTTCCATAATGTCAATATTAGCAAAGTGATAT
>JABASC010004674.1:0-11453 GCA_019776185.1 Plutomurus gul | reverse complement strand
GCTTGTGGGATGTGATGCTGCTGATGAACGAGCGTACAAATCGCAGTCTATGCCTCTTTAAGGACGAGGAAGTCAATAGGAGATACCTAGTCCTCCACTTGTGTCATTTCACAATTGGAGTCTTGTAATTTGGGATAGCCAGAAATGGTCATCGTATGCGAATGATCTACCGTGACAACTATGAACGTGTGCTCTGCACTAGTCATGCGTTTTCATGTGGCAACTGCCTTGTCAAATTCCATTGTTTCAGAAAGAGTTATGTAGGCGTATGTGCTGTGGTGGGCGTGATCAATATATGTGTCCCCCTTAAATCAAACTTAATGGGTTGACATGAAATCCCACTTTTCAATATTTATCATAGGACTGCAAATATAGAATGCAAACTCTGAATAAGAATCCTAAATAATATTTTAATTTAATATTGATCCCTTAGTTCATACAATGATCAACTGACCCCTCGTAATTGTACAATAGTTATCCTAATGCTGCTATTTGGCACTACAGTAAAATGACAACTAATCGTATTTAACATTTATAGGAACAATTTATTTAAAATGTAAATATAACTTCAGAGTATATTTAACTGTCTTACATGCAAGATGAATAGTTCAAAAATTAAAGCTTCACAAATCAATGATACGCGAGTATTTATAAATCAGATACAGATTTTTGGCACATATTCAACAACCAAAAACAATCTACAAAAGAAAAATAGAACAAGGAAATAGAAGGATATGGCATTTGATCCAAGAGCAATCTAAACACTTACAATTGCTTTGACTGTTGAGTATTTTGTTTAGCATTACATTTCACCAGGTAGACTGAGTGGTGATTGTAGTGGGGGGTTCTAAAGCGCTAACGGATTTTCTGTCAACTTGAAAAGTTGCATGGAACAAATTGTAATCGATGATGCGATCTCCATGAGAAGTCTTCTTTGATGTGAGATTCATGAAACGATGGTCCCACAATATCTATTCAAGTCAAAATAAATAAATATTGTATTCTTTAATTACAATTTTAATATCTTTTGTGGAAAATTGATCAAAGTGTTCAACTTTGCCCACCCTTTTGGCTTACGGCCGCCCAACCTGGCAAAAGGGGGCAAAATGGTGATAAAATAACCGATTTTTCAAATTTTCCGCAAAATCAAAACATGCAGCAGGCTTTCGTCATACATACATTTTTGCCCCTTGTGCCCTGCCCATCCCCTAATTTCAACTACCCCTTTTGCCAAGGCGGGTGGGTACTGGTCAAATTCGAAGCCACAGTGTTGTGTGAAAGCAAAGCCTACCTCTGATGGTAAATATGATGAACGAGCCTGGGTGGTAAGTCCTGTCGACTCCACAATGCCCTCCAGAACAACAATGATTTCAAAACTGTTGTTAGCATCTGATAGGTCACTTCCGGAAATATTGTAGAGGGGACTGGAAGGAGTGATTTTGTGAACAATTGTGGTTGGCCAAAAAAACAAAATCTTGTCATACTTTTCTCCATCTCCACCCACCTAATAAATACAAAAAGGACTTTTAATTTTTAATTTGTTGGAAGATGTTACTTTATAAGTAGAACACATTAATAATTCTGGCTTTACTAAAGAAGTAATACCATTATATTAAATAAACTAAATGTGATTTTAATTTTTTTACTTCAAGCTCTTGCTGATGGTAAGAAATTATTTCGCCTTCAACTGTAGTTCGTTTTTTTACCACCTGTGCTCGCACGTGCGCCTCTAGTAAATTAGATTTCCTCATATCTGTAACAAAAAAATAGTTGGAATTAGAGGTGAGTCGGGTACCTGAAAAATGGGGTATACGCGGGTTCGGGCCGGACAGCCATCTCAGCATTCGGGTTTGTACCGGACGGGTTTTTTTAACTTGTGGGTATGGACGGTTGGACGTTTTAGGGTCATTAAATGGGGTACCCGCGGAATGAAGTGAATTTGGAGTTGCCAAGAAGACGTTTTAGAGCCTCCTTTTCTTTTTTCAGGCTTGGTATCCCCCAAAAACACCAGAATCAGTCGGGTTTGGACGGGTAGGGCTTTAGTACGACCGGGTTTGGGCAGGTCGGGTATATTTGGACATAATAATTATTTCGGACTTGGATCAGGCGGGTTTGGAAATGGTCAAAACGGGCGGACTCAGGCTTTAGAGATCCGTTGATAAGTCGGGTTTGGACGGCCCGGGTTTTCAAATGTGCAGCCCGAACTCAACTCTCCAGTTGAATTACCATACAATGTTCTTTTTCTACATCTGCCTTTATTATAAAATTGTCAATATAAATTGTTTTAAAAACTAAATTAAATGACGTAGAAATTGAACTTTGAATTTGAAATTGGTTCGTATAAAACAAGAGTGAATTCTGAATTTGTATAATTCATGTTCTGTACCAGCAACGCGAAACATAAAACAGAGAACGCCATCCCTCAAACTAATGACAGCATTTTTACTGAACATCAGAGTTTCTCTTCGTTTTTTGGCCTGTGACATCTTAACGAACACAAGTCCCACCAAAGCACCTTCGATAAATAATGAAAATACAAAATAATTAACATGTACTTATACCTATTTATTAATTACCATTTTATTAAAATACCTTCAAGAATCACTCCGAAAATTGATTGAATACAAAATAATGTAATGGCAGAAGGGCATTCTTCCGTAATTTGATAGTGGCCGTAACCTGCAAAAGTAGAGTAGAAGAAAGGGGAGCTGAAAGTGTCCACTGTACATCGCAATTTTATTTCAACAACAGTAGTGAAAATATTCATAAAGAAATTTGTAACCTGTAGTGTGCTGAGTCTCTACACTGAAAAGGAAAGCAGCGGTGAATGTGTGAATGGATGTTATACATGGTATCGTCGTACTATTCTTTTCTAACTCAGGGTCCATCCCGATATCCCCATTCACGTAAATGATTAGGTACCAAAACACGGCAAAAACTATCAAAAGGATTAGAAAGTAAATAATTTATTATTAATTCATTCTAGAAATGATGTATTACACCGCATTACCTAGCCACGACCCAAAATAAAGAGCGCTGAAAGTGAGTAGCGTCCATCGCCATTGTATTTCAACAATAGTAGTGAAAATATCAGAAAGAAATAATCGTTTTATATTATGTACATTAGCTGCACGAAAATTTGTGTCTCCTTGTTTCGAGATTGCTCGCTCCACCTTACTGAAAACATTATTAAAAGAATTACATGAATCATGGGATAAACATTTGTCTACAAGAATTAAATTCTGTTTACGTATTGAGAACCTCTTTTTATGTTCATTCCGGTGAATACCATTCGGTTCCATTTAGAGATGAATCTCTTCCTGATCTTATATGTAATCTACACTTTTATGCACTAACGATAAGTAAACAGACTTCAATAACAAATGGCAAAAATATTTTTTCACGTGTATTGAATTTAAGTATTTTGTCCAAAATATGATTTTTATAAACTACACCAAAGAACGAAGACCTTGAAGTATCTGTCTATGTAAATATTTCCAGCGGAAATGCCACACCAAGTGAATATGGATACAAACATCCAAATGTACACTTACTTAGCTAGATTTGAACTTACTCGGTGTGTGTCACCCGTCCGATGTGGTACACAACACATTACACATGTACGTATTACTTACTCAAACATTCTTATAATTATACAATTAGTGCAGGGATAAGCTGAAAAACAGTTTGAGAATTAAGTATCGTAAGCATGAGAGTACATTCGTGCGACCAGTGCCAACAAAGCACTCCACCAACGTGTACTTTTGTGACAGGCACTAATAACCAGGGTTTTCTTTAATTACACTAATCAGCTAAAACCCTTCACAGAGGGATAAAATGCTTTAATTAAATGTGATGAGATTAATTGGTAGTCCCTATAGCTTAAAACATGTAGAACACATTAATCACACCAATAGTTTCTGTGATTAAACGTTTAAAATCATTTGATCATGGTATATTTGATTAATTAATCCCACTGTGATAATCACACGCGAAACCCTGCTAATAACTCTTAGTTAGTCATTTAGGCGTAAATCCTACATTATTGTTTAGACCCGTCTGTGCCACTTATTTTTCATTGCTTTTAATGATGCGGTTGCAGATGCGGTTGTCGACCAGTGCAGACAATAGAAGTCGAGATACACGATACACTCACCACACATGTGGTAAGCAGGCATTCTATTCGTAAGATAGGTTAAGAATAGATTAAATCAACCCTACAATTGTAGAGTCATAAATGTACGAATATTAAATGAACTAGACACATCCTTCCTGCAAACCTCGTATGTACATAGCGATATGGAAATATAAATTACTTATAAAAAGGATTTTTTGATTAACTAATAGTGCATGTGTAAGGAGATGGAATGTAACTTTTAATTGAAGGACAACTTTTCTAAATACGCAGCAGAAAGAAACTATCATGAGACAAAAGACCATAATATCTCGTATTTTCTTTAGGTAGTCAACGCTTCATTGCTTGTATATTGTCGCGTGCACATCGCGTGCATATTAGTTTTATTGCAACCGATGCTTACGTTTAAATACATTTATGTAATAAATGCCTTTACCTATTAAGCATACAATAATCTTGCTATTCTCCACAGAATTTAAAAACTGCTATTCTTCTTATAATAAGCATATGTACGTAGCAAAATGTATCTCTCGTAATAAATCGTTATTTGCAACAATGTTTACTTTCGACTGTCCATATATTATTTATTAATGAGTTTGAATGACACTTTTGAAGATATGAAAACATTTTCTATGAATGGATAACAATACTTTGTTCAAAAATCGTTTATTCTCATTTCACACGTACATTACATAGCATTTAGCATAGCACATTTTTGTAAAACACTCAAAAAATATTTCACCACTACTAATTATTATCAGGTAAATAAAAGGGGTTTGAAAACTTCGATACATATATTATAGTTTGATATGTCTGTCGTAATTATTTTTAAAAAAAACCTCTGGACTTCAATTGAAATATGGTAAATACAGAAATTTTCCTAGTATTAGGTGCTTCCCTTCCCCGGGAGGTTTGAGATCATCATAGAACGTTAGAAATATGACATAATCAATCCTACCTGAGACTGAGACAGAAGCACTTTAAAATAAAATTATTCGTCTCCACAATTTCTGCATTTTTTCTTATCTCTTTTACTAGCGAGATTCTGTGCTGTGACGAACTCGGGGTAGTCAATCATTCCATCACTGTTAACATCGTGCTCGAGCACTTGGTCTACTACAGTCTCTATTTGGTTATCGTCCAACGAGCCTTCATTCTCCTCGTGTTCTAAATAAGTCAGGTGTTTCATGTATTATATACGTTGTATCTGTAACTGTCCAGCATGTGAGACAATTTCATGAGATTGCAAAAATTCATCGTTTTCTTGTGTAATTGAAAAAAGTTCTACAGGACAGAACATAATAAGATCCGAAAAGAGTGAAGAGTAAGTAAAAGAATATTTAAGTGGAAATTTTAATGCTTTTGAGGAGGAGGATTTTTGTTGGCCGCCGTTGCTTGAGCTTGAACAAATTCGGCATAGTCTATGAAACCATCACGGTTTTTATCGTCGTTCTCCAGTATTGGATCAATCATTTGTACCAATTCATCATCTTTGAAGACTTTTGGCTCAGGAATCGGTACTCCAGCTCGTGGGTCGTGATTCGCTTGGTCTGTGTTTCAAGAAACAAATTTGTTTTTGCATTTGAATGTACAAAGCATATTATGGTAAATAATTGTTAATAAGCTAAAGTCTTGCGTCCGTCTTGTCAGTATTTTATAGGGTTTAAAAAAGCATTTAGATCTGAAGGATAAAGTTAAATGCATGCGTTTTATAGCCGCAGAAGGAATTCACATTATGATAAACGATATACAATGTAAAAAATAATGTTACTTCCATAAAGCTGTAAGGATAGAGCAAAATAATGAGCTGATAGCGTTTGCACACAAAATATTTATAATTTGAATGAAGTGACCAGGCTAAAAAATTTGAATTACAATATTTAATGCTGGAATTGTAAGCAAAGTCGAAAATGTTTAAAAACAAATGTCATTGAAAGTATGTAAAATAGATCTAGATATGTAAAATGTGAAGTCTTCGAGTCTCTTATTGGCTTTCTAAATATTCAGTATTTGTGTATAGCAAAGTTCATTAAGCACATCACACAATTGTAAATAAAATTATTTAATGAGTTCTGTCTTAATTCTTTAAACACATACCATGCCAGTGAATCAGTGATTTGACGAGTTCACAACCATCTAATTTGTTGTTGTTATCAGCATCGTGCATTTTAAAATAATGGAACTGAAGTTCTTGCTCGGACATTTGGGATGTGTCTAGCGGGACGTCCATATGCTCTTGAATATGTCTAAATTTAAATAGCATTGTTGTTAGCATTGACTTTTAACATAAGACTGGCATTTCTAAACTAAATAAATTTTTTTCTGTGACTCACTGTCTTTCATTGGCGATATTGGAAGTATCCAGGAGCTGTTGGCCATGCATAGAGTGACCTCCCGTATGTGCATGACCATGAGGTTGACCATGTGTGACTGAAGGTTGTTGATGTTGAGGAACTGCATGTTGTTGTTGTTGTTGTGGTACACCATGGTGTGCACCTGCGTGTTGGGGTTGTAACTGAATCGGTACCTGGGAATGGGGTTGCTGATAACCTTGGCCCTGAGGCGGTTGCTGATGATGCTGGGGTACCTAGGGAGATCAGAAACAATTTGTACAATTTCGGGGAATAAATATCAATTTTTTTTACAGCAAACGGCCTTTCATTACAGTAACTGGTAACATGTACTAATTATAAATGTGGAATTCTAACCTGATGTTGTTGGAATTGATTATGATGTTGTGGTGGCTGCATATATTGTTGATTTGGATCATAATGCTGGGGAGGAACACCGGGAGCCACTCTTACATTTTGCTGTGCACTTGCATCCAAGTACAACAGCATAATCATCAGCACAATAGGAGTAAAATCCATTTTAAAATTCTAATAATGGACTAGATTTGGTCAGTTAACTAAAATACAATTCCGTCTTCAATTAACTATTCACCATCTGCTCTTCAATCATCTGCTGCCCGTTCACGTTCTTCGGTGACTTGTGTGGTCTCCTTCTGTTAACTAAAATACAATTCCGTCTTCAATTAACTATTCACCATCTGCTCTTCAATCATCTGCTGCCCGTTCACGTTCTTCGGTGACTTGTGTGGTCTCCTACAAACTATCAGTTGAATAATTGATAGAATGAAAAAATATTGAAAGTACAGAAATGGAATACGAAACACACTGATTTCACTAATGTGATGGTCGATTTGACAATTTTCTTTTCAGCCGAGCAGAGTTTCTAAGAAGGAGGAAGTTTGATGGGGAACAAATTCTGTTAAAAGTCTATTTTAACTTTGCAGAAATATAGACCCTCTCGTCTTACAAAACTAATGTCTCTTATTACTATTACTATCCCTACAAAAGTCTTAGTAGTATACCAGAAGGAATAACAGTACAATTTATTACACAGACCTGTATGTGTATAAAAGGCCAATCTGAATGAATGGGAAAAGGTATCTGGGTAAACAGGTAAGTGATGTAGATAGGTAGGTGTCTACACTATACACACACTCTCTAGACTAAAATGCAATGGTTATAAGGTAAATATTAATTTGACATGCATGTGATCTGCATTATTCTGCCGTGTAGTTAAGGTGTCCAACTTACGTGTAGTAGAAAGTCTCAACTTCCTTCTCATATTGATGCAAATGCCAAAAGTGTCCACGTGGCACATAAGACAATTTTTATATCGTAAGACAACTCAAGAAACAAATCTCCTTTATTGCCGCCAAAATTAAATGTGAAACACATAATCATAAAATTATTTGTTTGTGTCTTTGTCGTTCACGTGTAAAAATTTCGATAACCTAACCATAACCATGTTTCTTTAAACATTATGTCAATTTAATTCAATCTATATTGTTAATAATAATGTAGTTTATGTATTTATCTTATTATTTGTTCACAATTGCTTAACTGATCATGTTAAAAAAGAATGTCCAAGACGAACATGAACAGAAGTTAGCTTTAACTTAATTTAAGCTTGTGCTGTTATGCGCAATTTACATAAAGTCGCATAAGTAGGTATCGATAATCAATCTGGAAATTAGTTCTTGAGTTTTGCTCTCTCAACTTTACAATAAATCGCGAATCAATACAATATACAAAATGGCATCGGATCGAGAAACTGTTGATTGTAATACACATTCTGATAGCGTAAATGGGAGAAAAATAAGTACGAATTCGAATGCCCACCAAAATCAAGGCAATAGAAAAGGAAAATTCAAGAAAATGGTGTGGTTTTAATTATACAATATTAAAACATTCATTTTTTCTACATTGTCAAACAATTATATATGTGACATTTTCTTTCTCAATATGCAGTCTCTTGGAGAATACTTAAAAGCGGAATTGACCAGGGGTTACCTTTTGGAATTGGAGGAAGAACGATTTGCTGCCAGAAGAGAAAAGGTATTTAACTTAGTAGTTACACTAATAAACTAAAAATTATCGTAAGATTGAATTTCAAGCTGAATCGTACGCTAAATAATCATTTCTAATATTTTCAGGTTTACACATTTATAAGTATACCCCGCGAATTGGAGAAACTGATGGGTTACGGATTTTTCCAATGTGCGGATGCATTTCTATTCCTATTCACATTTTTACCACTCAGATGTTGTATCGCAATATTCAATTCTTTTCGCAATCACATTTCTTTTAACAGGTATTCTAAATTATACATATACCAGTAATTGAGATGATTTAATTTCAGGATTTGTTGTTTGAGCTGAGTTTCATTTTTGTTAGAATTGGGTGGCTAAAGTTGAAAGCCGCAGAAAAATGTGATTTGCTGAAAATCGGAATTTTCATCAGCTGCGTGTATCTTTTTTCTCATATAGATACCTCTGTACTTTATCATGTCATTAAGAGTCAGTCTGTCATCAAGCTATATATATTTTTTAACATGTTGGAAGTTGGGGACAGATTATTTGCAAGCTTCGTTCAAGATACGTTGGGTTTGTTAAAAGATTTCCTCATATAAAAAATTACCACTATGTGTACGTTGAATTTCAATTCATTCGATTTCAATTTTTTCACATTTGGTCCATTTAATTATTCAGATGCTCTCTTCCTAACTGCAACGGAAAAATCAGACAAGAAAAGTCGAATGGGCGTTACTGCACACGTTCTCTTGACCATAATGAGTGTTTTTGGACATGCATTGGTGATATTGTTGCAAGGAACGACACTTAGCGTCGCTATCAATGCAAATAATAGAGCACTTCTTACTGTTATGATGTCCAACAATTTTGTGGAGCTCAAGGGAGCTGTTTTCAAAAAATTCGACAAAATCAACCTATTTCAGGTGAAAAAAGTTTACTTATATATGCATTTACGCACGACCTCCTATTCATTTAAGAAATCGCAATTATAAAAGCGGACTTTCACAAAATAGGTATCATGCAGTGATGTACGAGAACGTTTTCATTTGTGTGTATTATTGCTCGTTGTGTGTTTACAAACAATGAGGGAATATTCATGGGAGGAATCAAGATTTTGGGTTCTATTTCCGGACTGTGTGATGGTGCTTTTGGCAGAAGTTGGAGTTGATTGGCTAAAACACGCTTTCATTACAAGATTCAATGAAATCCCTGCAGATGTAATTCTCTATATTGCGTATTTAGCTAATTAATTGTGATGCTCATTGATTTAACATTTGTATATCTGTCTTTAGGTTTATAGAGAGTATACCCTCAGTTTAGCTTACGACTTAGCACAAACTAAACAACGTCGTGCCTTTTCAGACCATTCTGACATGGTTGGTCGTCGTCTTGGATTTGTACCATTGCCACTGGCAGTTGTATTGGCTCGAGTTTTGAGACCTTCTCTCAAAGGTCCGTTAGCGTCAACCGTCATTCTTGTCACTTTGGGGTATATTGCTCTAGCCTCATTCCGTATTCTCAACAGCATCATTCTTTTAGGTGATTTTGCTTCACAATTTTCTTCTCATTATTACCATAGTAGAGGTGTGTAATTACAATCCATCTCATCTCTATAGGAAAAGCTTGCGATCTGATAGACAGTCATGTGAAAAACGCTACCCCTAGTCACAGTGCCCCAGAAAACGTACCCGAAACAAAAACAGAGTCTGAAAGATATCGAATGAGTAGTCAACCGACGACCCGTACTCCTTCCCCAAGTCGCATTCTGTGCACAGATAAAGATTCCGAGTGCATCCTGGAAGAATCGCAGTCAATTCCTCCCTCCCCCAACATGTCACAAAAGAAAGACCCGAAACTGTTTCGTTCCTTTAGCGCTTCGCATACTCCGCGCCCAAGTGTTTGTTTAGATGGTCTGCAGTGTTTGGGAGGGGCGCCTGCACTTCCGGATGCGAGTATTGCTCTTCTTATGGCCAATAGTGCTGTTAGTATATTAAGTGTCAATCTTAATGAAGAGATGCTAAGAGCTGCCAAGAAAGATCCACTACAGAAAGTTACAGAAAAGGAAACGGAGGAAGACAATCATATTGTACTGGCCAGAAAACATTCACTGGGATCATATCTCGACAACGAACCTTTCAATACCGTTAACAGTGGCAATGGCTTTCTTCAAGATGATTTAGATCAAACAGTAATTGAAGCAGCTCTGATTACGGTCACCAAAGAAAATAGATTGGATACGGAAACGGAGAAAGGGAATGCAAGTGCCAAATCCAGCAAAGGCGAGGAAAGCAGTGAGGATTTTGATAAGGAAAATAAAGCCACTGCCCCCATTGCTGGTGCAGTGGCTGGTGCAAGTGCCAGTAAACCAGGAGAGAAGGATGCAAAGGGAGAATTGGAGAAAGAGAATTCAGAACCAAGTGACTCGGTTGAAGGAGTCGTCAAAAGGAAGAAAAAAGGACTTGCGTGGCTCCTTTCGCATTGATCTTCGTTTGAGTCAGTTTTGTGAACTGAATACCTACGTTATTGTACTTTTATGTACAAAAAAAGTGCATACTTACTTACATTACCTAACGGAATTTTTATAGCCCAATGTGTTGCATTTCAATAAACGTCTACCAAGTATTTTCGCTTACTCTTCGTACGTTTCTATATCATTATTGATTTTGATTAGCATTGTTATTGACGTACATTTTGGGGAATCGATTTCATTTTTTTGTTACACGAATTAAGCGAAGAGTGACGTACACAGGGTTTCATAAATCATACTTTTTTTAGCTAAAATCACATCACAGTGGGATTAAATAGTGTGATTAAGTGAGATTGGATTAATTGGTAGTCCCTATCCTTTATAACAGATCACATTAATCACTCCAAGCGTCTTTGTCATCAATCGTTTAAAAACATGTTATTACAGTAATTAATCCCACTGTGATAATC
>JABASC010004673.1:0-11458 GCA_019776185.1 Plutomurus gul | reverse complement strand
GAACGATAGAAGCCATTTAATTCTAGTCTAGTCGCTCACGTATGTAATATGGTATCTACAAAATGTTTAATATCACAAACTGAAAAGTATTACGCATTTCTCATACTCTCCCCTTGTGAAGATACGAACGTAGATACGGTTCACAGTTCACACAACTACTGACTGTATGCCAAACCCATAGAATATTTACTACTACTACCACAAAGTATATACTACACCTATACGTAACGTAATATTGTTATCTTGGGATTTGCTAACTATTGTTCTAATAAAGTAAGCATTTGGTAGACTACACATAGCATTGCATTGTAGTATTCCATGGCTAAGCCAGAACCCCTTATTAGTAGGTGCACACAATACGGAAGCAAAATCCATTATAATTTTAAGAGTGATAAATGTATAAACATAGAAATGTGAATGTACCTACCTGACTATCTGCGTGTGTATCGAAGTAGCAGAATTTGATGTTCTCAGTATCCAAAGTTGGCTTTGTGTGCTGTGTTGGGGTACCTCTGAGAACGGTTCTCTCAGCAGATTCAATCGTATCACAGACAACCATCTCCACGATAAGCTTATACGACGTTTAGTGACATTATGCTGACAAGTATACACGTACATTATTGTGATGACATAACTTGGCCACAAAGATACGCTTGGCCTAAGCTGGCTTGACTACATACCATGGCCTGGTCTCATCTCAAACGATATCTGTACTACGTAAGTTTATTCGTCCCTGTACATGGGATGCAAAGATGTTTTCAGAGTGACAAGACATAAGCAGATATCACATAATTTATTGTCAAGTAGATACTAAGCAAATTCTTAGCTTATTCTGTTTTCTGACGTTCTCTACCATCTAACTTTCAAATTGGACTTGTAAAACAAGTAGCAAAAATGAAAAAGTCTCACAATTTATATTCGAGAGAACAAACAGTGAGAATCTTACACAATATTTGCATATCGCATCAGTTCTTTCGCCATCACCTACATGTAAATGCGTGTACGATAAATTATGCATAATATCAATGTATCGATATTATAATTAGTAGACACAAAATACAACCTGTTTTAATTTACAAATAATTTCTTCTACATGGTAAAATATGTCAAATGTGAAACTTTTTAATGTACGTACATTTAGTACACAACGACAACTTTAGGTTAACATAATATGTCAGTCTAAATATTTTTACCCATTTACAGCACTGTAAAGTACAAGCCTTTCTTGTGTTTTGAGCTGGTTTGAGATATTAAAGCTGTCTAGCGGCTAAACAATTAATGATAGGGTATAAAGGTAAGTAAGTATCTCTTTATCGAGCGGTATGGTCTACGGAAGCTGTAGTTTCGCTTGGTCGTGCATGCATGGAATCCTTTTCAAAAACTGTCCTCTTTCTTAAACCACGCAAAACTTCTATGACTACGAATTCGCTTTCAGTATGACATTTTACTGCCTGCAATAGAACAGAGGCTACCTATTCCTTTTGTTCTCTCTCCGAACAAGAGAAATATACTAAATTGCCTACACTAATTTAATAGGGATTCAGCATCGAAGAATTTTCCAGCCCATTCGAAACGCATGCAAGTGAATGATTAATTCAAATTCAATTTGCATAGCTAATTGTAATGGTAGTGCAAGTAACGTATAGTACAAAGGACAATGAAATTTCCTCTTTGTTACACATAACCTAATAGACCGTAGTACAATAAACAATAGATGAAAAGTTACGTAAAGCCAGAGAAGTGTACAGAACCCGACTGCAACCACAATAAACGCATATGCTAAATGGTAAACGCTGTTAGCGGCTACATTCGTTGTGCTAGAGATCCATTCCACATCATATTACATTATTCATACATGCTTTCAATTTCAATGGTTCACTTGACGTATTTAAGACGAACTCATTAATTCTGTCATATACTTTCTTGTAAAGAGAAGATTTTGCTGGCAGCCCTACTAACTGAGCTAACATATTTAATACTGAATGCCACTGAATGGTACTATTCAACTGCCCAAAGAAAAATCAACGGCTTAGGGCTTATGGTGAAATGGATAGAAGTTGAGAATCGTAATTTCTGGTGTATTCATTTAATGAGTTCAATTTTCCCAAGACGACATCGTCCACCGCCGCAACAAGGGACAATATAGTTGCAATAAAACACAATACTAGAGCTATAATAGCTGCGTATACAGTAAAAAGTGGAATATAGATTAGCAATACAAAGCCTCGACTCAACTTGAAATGCTAAAATGTAAGTTATAGATGAGTAAACGACTCATGATGTCGTTCATTGATATATTACACGTCAAGACAGAGTACAGACGATTATAGGCCAACTAATTACTAGTATACAGCATATAGTATATACTAATGTAAGATGGGTGACTGACTGAACTGCGTTGTGCATAATGAGATGTTGTGATGCTATTTCTTTCATTCTTGCTATATTTTGCGCAACGAAAATTGGCAAGTGCTCACTAATCGTTGGCCGTAAGCAGTTTCTAATTTTTAGCAGTTATTTTACAATTACATTTACATTCTTTTGCAACTATTACAACCCTCATTCTAACAGTAAACAAATGCGTCTACTTGTTTCGCATCACAACAGTACAGCGAATTACCAGACGCACATACATACACCAGCATATTTATTTATGCACACACATGCATGTAAATTGCGTACGCTTCACTTCGTCAGCGTATAAAAATCATGAAGGGTAACGCAATGAAAGGTGCAAATTGCAATGACCAGAGTTATTAAATAAAAGCTTTCTACTAGGACCATATTATAATCCTATGAACGTATTTAGACAGCTAAAGTCAATCTATACTAACTCTAACTTAATAATTTAATGAACGTTAGAAGTAAAAGTCAGATAAAATCGTTTTCGCACGTAGAATATCTGTGGAAAATAATTGCTCAGATATTTATCTTTGGTCAACAGATTTAAAGCGGAAAAATTGAGTCGATGTATTTACACAGGAAAATGTAAGCAAATACACCTGCGTAGCAAAAAGATATTAGTTTTGACAGCTGTCTGAAAATATTTTAGGTTTGAATTCTAAATGGAAACTGGAGCAATGAATGATTGCTCAAATGACAGCCATTAGTTGAAACGGAATGACGCAGTTCTGTGTATACAAATCAATATGACTTCATTATTACCTCTGCAAAAATGAAATGGAAAGTGTAAGTTACTATTTGAATAAATAAACCATCCGGCAAAATCGATTTTTTAACTATTCTATATCAAAGAACGAAACTACAGATAAAATTATCATATGCAGGTTATGTTGTGTAACAATTCCAAGTATACATACATGGATTGGAAAGAGGATGACAAAAAAGGTGATTCTGACTGAGAGAGACATTGTTCAGCATGATGTGCGAATCCGTCATGTAAATAAAGGTCGTTGTTGCAGTATTGACATGTTAATATGTACAATCTGAATTTGAGTGTACGTGGGCCATGTAAGTATACTTATATGTAATGCTCTTGTACTACTCGCTACATTGGAGATACCTATACGCTTGTACAAACAAAGTCTGCGTGAGTAGATAACGGAACATTCGCGGTATTCTCACAACTGACTACAACAGAACGTAACTGTGTCTAAAACACACTGACTGACTCTCAGAGTGACATCACATTTTGCAGAGAGATCATGTTCATATGTGTTTGTTGTAAGTAGTTCTGTAATGTAAACATTGGTATACCAGGTAGAAGTATAGAGAGCACAGATGCAAGGGCTATAAGGAATGGTAATGTTTTGTTTGGACTGAACCCGTTTTTCGGCTTGATTTCACTTTCAAGAAACTCCATGCGTGAATCATATACTAGGTGAGTTGATCCTATCTTACCTATCCTAAGTAACCATATGTTGCTCTTTGCCCTTCTCTTTGCCATTTTCTTTGACAAAGCCACTACCACCACCGCTGCAACACAACGCAGTACATTTACATAGCGCTATTATACCTGTACCGCTCTTGAAAGTTGACGTTGATGGAGTCCGTGACGTACATATGTGCATACCATATTGCAAATTTCTAGGTAATACCCATAGACCCATACTGTTGTACGCAGTAATTTCTGTATGTCAAAGTAATTGCAGTTAGGAATTATAGTTCAATATTCTACTCCGTTAAAAAATGTAGCTGTATCTACAACGATGATGTTGATTGCAGTAATTTTTGCTATTATCTTTTGGATTTCAGAATTAGGAATTATAGTTCAATATTCTACTCCGTTAAAAAATGTAGCTGTATCTACAACGATGATGTTGATTGCAGTAATTTTTGCTATTATCTTTTGGATTTCAGTAAAGTAACGACGGAATGATACAAAATGACTAACACATATTACAAGGGTTGAACTACTTGTATTTCAATTACTATATTGGAAAACTGACGTTAGACTGAAGAGAATCAAACCGGATATTGAAAATGCAAAAGTTGCAACCTGCTAAATATCTAGTAGTATCTGGTTAAGAGAGAAGAAATTCTTAGTTATCACAAACAAATTGCAAAATGAAAACATTACTCGCTCTCTAATAACAAAAATGATTTCTTCTCAGTTTTTTGTACATTGAAGTATGTAATATTTGTCAAATATTTAACCTTTTCAATTTCCAAAATGTCAGTCAACTTTCATGATGGCAAAGAGTTTTTATATTATTTAACCCTATGTAATCATATAATTATTATGTAATTGAGGAACTCTTGACTCCTCACTTTGCATAAGATTTGCACGAGATTAAGTGCATGCAAAGATTATTTGGAAGTGGATAAGTTGCGTAAACGAAGCGAGTGGAAGTGTCTGCATGCATCCAAGTGGCAGCAAGTAGAAGCAGGAATGGGAAACAAGTAGAAAAAACGTGCCTTTATGCATGAAAACAACAAATTCTTTGCCTTAATTTATTCATGCAGTCAGTTAGCCGGAAATGTTTACCAGCGTAATCCGCTTGTAATAATAGGCATGAATTTATTTTGCATCTGTTTATTTATTTTTTGTTTTGTCCTGCCCTGCCTTGTCCTACTCTGCCTCTGCGTACGCTCCCTATTTATAAAGTTGCGGAACTCTAAAAATCTACCTGGTTCCGTTTACGAGTGCATAAAACTTACATAAAAATACCTTAATTAAGAATTTATGCTTGCCGTTAACCCATCGTGTTTTATCACTCAACCAACACCAGCCCTTCTTTGAATTTAAATATTATTTTATTATGATTAGTAATGCCACATGCAGATTATTACAGACGTTGGCATCACTAAAACAAACAGAGCTTGAATAATACATATTTACCTAAATATATCTTCATATAAGTAAATATGTGGAGTATTAAAAATTATCTTGCGAGTCCACGCGAACGAGGAAAACAATTTGGCCATGCAAATGATCAACTGGATGTTTTACACATTGTGCAAGTAAATACAAGATTTGGGTTTGTACTTCTTACATAAACGTACGAACTCCAATATCACACAAACTTTGAGTAGTAGAGCGCACACCCTGTTGCGTCGCGTTGATTTTACTGTAGCTGACTAGGTTAATGACAGCATAAGCTGCAAATGCTGCTTATCTCGGCCTAAAATTAAGCAAACTATGTATTCTTCTACCTATACAACTCCCAACTAAGTATTTCCTCTTACAAACATAAAATGAGTTCCGTGTCATCCCAAAGTATGTACTATACCTACAACAGTACAACGGCTCTTCCTACCGTAAGTAAACAAAAGTGAACGGATTACAAGTGTCCAAATTTAAAGTTAGGTGTAGGAGAGTGGGCACTTTGTACAACTGAAAACAGACATGAAAGTTGCAAAGAAGAACTGGTGTCGCGATGCAATGCGTCCGGTAGCACGATTAATGAGGCACATCAGGTGAATTTTGCAATTTTCCTTACAAACACCTTATCAGTCACACTCTTATGAGCCACTGCTATCTCACTCTTCCTCTCGCTTAGCATTCATCTAATGCAATTCGGAAGTTTCTATTGCACCATTAAATGCATGCCATCAACAATCGTCTCATTAAAAAAGCGAGCCATGCCATCACGCTTATCTATGCTTATCTCCAAGTAATCGTAGTTAATGTACAAGAGAAAAGATAAAAGTCCACAGGCACAACTGCATAAAAAAAAGACGGAAAGCACACTTGTAACTGATTTGTACACATAACTGGAAGTGTAGAATGTGTCATTGCCCGTACTACAAAGATATTTGCATATTGTTGCTGAGTAATGGATTACAAAGTTAGCTCTAGATGTAATTGGTAGTATAAATAAAAGCGAGCGTATGTAATTAACATCGGTGTTGGGGCCAGGGGCTCAAGATTTTAAAAAAAATTAAAATTAATGCACCTACATATCCACTTTCCACCTCATCAGCAATTCATACTCCAGGACTTGTTTGACTGTATGTACCATATTTGACCCTGATACAATCGATGGCATTCATTGTAAAAAGCTTTCATTTATCTACAGGCTTTGGGCAAGGTACTAGCAGTGTGTACTGATTACATGTATATGAACACAATGGAATCATGTCGGTCAATAAAATTTGCACTGCAATTAAAAATACATGCATACACATATAGGTACGTTTATCTAATTGGAAAGTAACTACTTGGAAATGGTTCTAATATGGCTTTTGTTGTGCTGTCTCGTGTATCAGGTATCAGGTAAAGTGGTCAATCAATTGAAATCTTGGCTCTCTGTCTCTACTTCACCTTAAGCTACATTTAACATTGCCTAATTTAACTCGAAACGTTCGCCTGTATGTAATCGTACACCATAATAACATATTAATACACAGCTACCATTTCAGTTATGTATAATGTTCCTGTCCGGATATAAAATGGGAAACAAAAGATCAAATGTTGCGGCTCGTAAGCACTTGCAACAGGAACAATAAAAATAACAATATACACACATGTAACTGCACGAAAACCAGAATGTAAAGCCACTACTCCCAAGATTCGATGATTAGTAATAGTTCGTAAAGGAGACACATTCATATAATAATACAAGTGCTGGTAACTCTACTAAAGAAATTTAATTCACCTTTGTTTGCATGCATGCACAATGCTGCTGACGTGCATGCAATAATGCAAAGTGTTATGCTACTTATATCTGTACCTATGAGACTCTATGCTCTCCATCATTTCGTGTATGTATATGTGTACACATAATATTAACGGTACAGAATTCTGTAGTCATTAATCTTTGGAAAGCTGATAAATATTTAGGTACCTACATAAAGTGTACGTAAAATACAAATAAATACAAATCTACTTTATGTACATATGCACTACACACAGAGCACAGCAGCCCACGCACACGATAGCATAGTGCAATAGTGCAGCATTCGAATGCATAATACATAGAAACTCACAATCAGCTGCAGAGACAGACAAACATCTAGCACATTCGTCTACAATGCTGGTAAGATAGACAATAAAATGAAATAAAAATGCATGCATGGGTTTGCATGGGAATGTTGCGTAAGAAAAGTGTAGATAAGTCACATGCTGAGATATCAATCTTCCACTGCTACTGTATATATCGTAACGTATAATAGCCTATGAATTCAGTCCATGTACCTAATTGACATATCTGAACGTATGTTTTAACGCTAGTTTATACTGTACGCCTTTTTGTGTGCCTCTTGGCTGGGCTAATTGCATTGTGACTGACAAAACAAATAAATGACACCCTGAATTAATTCATTTTGCATCCTGTCGCTCAACTAACCTCTTCTGTATTAAAAGCATCAAATAGAAGCACATCATGACACGCAAAAAATGCGAAAAATACAAATAAATCAAATGCACTCGACCGAATTGAATTCTGTACACCTCAAGAAGTGCTAATAATATAGAAGCAATCACAATCGTCAGCAGTGAAGTCAGCAGATATAAATTTTCTTCCTTCCGTATTTCCTTAAGATAAGAACTTTGAGAAGAATAGAGAAACGTTAATTTATTAATATTCTACCCTAACCTGTACTAGTAGGTAGTTGGTGTGCAGATGATGATAACACTTACTTTATAGTACTATAGTAGAGACACTTTATGGAAGTATACACCCGTTCTGAATCTACTGTCACTGCACACGCGATGATTTGCATTGTAGATTTATTCTTTCCATTATTTATCCCATGTACTACTCCCATACATTTGAAGAGCCAATTCTGAAGGAAATGTATTTCTCTCATTAGTTTATCCACCCTGGTTCAGTTCCTTTTGGTGAGTAGAATGGCGTGCCTTCGTTAATGTACAATTTACATGCATTTAGTGTTAATGTGTCTAAAGATTCCAGAATTTTCAAGAACATGTTTTGTTTTCTCTACGCCTTTGTTTGCTCTTCCGCTTAGTTTCAACTTGCGTGGTGGTTTGTAAACACACAGATTTTAAGTCACTCACTCACACGCTTCTATTTACAGAACCTCGCAGCCTCAATCACACGTAAAGAATTTGCTAGACATGTACTACATATTATGTAGACACACACAAACATGAGTGAGTTAAATGCACGGGTGTGTAAATGATATCAATGACTAGGTGTACTTACTACCCACTATTATAATGTAGCAACTAAATTGACTAAATATTAAGTGTTAACTAGTAAAGCAAATATAAATAGTATCCATTACAGGTATTAGCCATGATCATGTCCAGTTAATCTGCGTGTTTTCCAATTCAATTGTTGTAGGTACTCAGATGTAGGAACCACGAAACCATTTACTCGTGCTGAGCGTTATTTCTCTACAGTAATTGAAATCCAATTTCATGGACAAGCTCATAGCTATGAACTTGAGAGAAGCCCACCCGTCGAAAAATGTAAACACAGCTGGTATGATTTCATTTCTTTGATCTTGCACTTGTGCACGGTAGTAATTGAAACGTGAAGGAACTTACCATTTCATTTACACATACTCACCAGCGGGCCACCATTAACAAACAACAAACACACAAAGATCCTAAAGAGATTTTCAGGTATCTATAGAACAAATAATGTCTTAATTAAGCGCCCCTTTCTTATAAACGATACACAATCTATCATACTTGGACATTTGTCCCTGTGCGTTTGAAAATTCCAATATTTTTCTCTTGTAAACATATAATAGACACATACAGATACGCGGTCATAAGATCAATCAACGAATGCTATAATAATACTATGCCCATATTGTTCCTTATTTGCCAACATTCCTTCACTGATGAATTGAATATATAGGTATAGATAAAATATATATTTATTCAATGCCACATTAATGACTGGATATTAATAATGATTTGAGTGAGTGTTAGAAATCATGTAGGGATTTCCATTGGTCTAATAATCATAATCTAATCAACTCAAGTCAACTGAAGGCAATGTCATAATCTGACTGCAAACGTTCCTTAGAGCTGCATTCGACTTTGATCAGAGATCAATTAATTATTCTGTATCAATGTTATTTTAGATTTGACATGCAAAAAGTAAGAGTAGAAAATTAGATACAAGATTTCACGTAGTAATTCCATGCGGTTACCTTAAAACCAACGACCTTAGAACTAAACACTGATAATAAAAACAACATTCTACTCAAAAAGTCATTTCTTAGCTTTTAGGTATGTATATTCGAAATAATTAGTAACACTGATATGCATGATAACCGAAAAATCCATGCAGTCTCAAGTTCTCGTGACTTTCTCACATGAAGTTAACCTAGAGCACTCTTTGACACAGCAGACAATCACTAATGCTGTAATAGAAGTGGCTGCTTATTTAATGGAGTGTCCTTTGACTCGACCCTTCTACTATTGTTGCAACATTATTGTCAAGTGGCCAACAAAAAAGCTATTAAACAATTCGAAACCGTAATAACGAAGAGGGAGAATTAATCTCTTTTAATAATCTTGTCTACGACACTGTAACCGTTCCTTGTGTTCAACAAGCAAAAGAACATTGGAGTTGAATTCTGCTGGCCTTTTCCATTTCAAGTACCGCATAGAGCAGTCAAAGATTGTAAAAAGCTCCGACCACAATACAAAATACAATGCACAGTTTTTAAACTCATTGTCAAAAGATATTCCAGTGTGTACCTATTCTTCATATCATGTTAACAATTAATAATCACAAAAGTACAAGATTAATGCATGTACAAAGCCACACCACCTTCATACTGCTGTAGTTCACTGTACCTAATTGACTATGATAAAGATTCAAGTCAGCGTTAAATTATAAGTACTTTAATGTGCAATTTTAGCAAACGAAAGCTAATTTGACACATTAGTGAATGACCCTATCACACTAATTACAACGTTCTATACATATCTGAACATGCGTATCTATACTTATTGTTAGTTTATGTACTTTTACATGGCAAACCCTTCTTGTGTGCGTACCTAGTATTTGTACTCAAGATTACTGCATACAGCATGGATATTCTATTCTATTGTTACTTCCTTTCATACTTCATACTGCAATTAGAGTTATATATATTGTCTTTTAAGTGTACTGTAACTAACAATCTTCACTACGTGAAATTGTTTTGTACTTGAGACTTTTAATGTAATTGTCTTCCTTAGCACGTGTATGTATGTGTGGGGGCAACAGAAACTATTATTCATTATTCACAGAATCCGAAGTTCACCAAAAAATACGCAGCAGTGAGTATAATATTAGTTAGAAACTGAGCTTGTTAAAATGAAACCAACCAACAATGCAATGTTATAATGGTTAATTATACTTTATAGTGGAGTAATTAAACGAGGTATCTAATTCCATCTAATAAAATAGTATTTAGCATTTGCTGGAATTACTAGCACTTTAAGTACTAATTTTTCTCGGTGTAAACCATTCTTCGACATTGATTCTCTGGCTCTATTATTTAGGCTTGACTTTAGCGTATCCTTGATTACTTGAGCAAGCTTCAATGATCATAGCTAGAGCTGTATTGGCTAATGGTACGAAGGTGAAACTATTTACTTGCGGTAATGTGCAGGCAACAAAATGTGTGTGCATTTACCATCATAATTATTTACCCATACGTTGACTTTTTATTTAATTATGTACGGGATTATTTGCACATTTAAAATAAATGCTCCGACATTGGAATAATTTATGCAATAAAGAAAGAGCTATACTTTGTTTTGCAATTCTTGTTTTTACATGACTAATGACTAGGCTACGTATAAAATCGAGAAAGCTGAGTTCATAAAAATGTGGGCGTAAGTACAATTTAATTTCTATTAATGAGTTAAATAGTTAGCTAAATTTATTAAAAATGCATGCTCTAAACAAGCATTTATTAAATCCTACTAGGTATCTGTTCAGCATTTTCTGTTAGAATCGTGTGTTCTTGCATTGTACTCGTCTGTTCAACAAAATCCTCTTATCCTTTGTATACTTATAATTTTGTACATGCTAAACCTACCTATTTACATTAAGAGGTAAATACTATTAACATGACT